>CAJPEV010003591.1:0-29434 GCA_905338385.1 Darwinula stevensoni | reverse complement strand
TTCCTGCCTGCACTCCATGATTCTATCTGGAAAATGTGGATGATAAGGAATGAAGTGTCGAAGTTTATTGATTGGTTCAATGAGGCAAGGCCAAGCATATGGGGATATACAAAACTCTCCTATGAGAAGGGGATTTTAGTGCATGGCGTGTCCAACTCCTGAATGCTAACTGCAGATATGATGAAAGTTTTTCTATAATGACTGTATTACCACACGCTTTCCGATCAGTCTAACCCAGAAAAGGGAAGATAATACTTCCGACAAGACAAATCGGCACCGTGTTGGCCTTTCACCCCTGCCGTTGGAGCAGAGCTTTGCTTGGACTGAATGCAATTTAACTGATGAAAAGAACGCATCCAAGACTTTTTTTGAATATCGGATGAATCCTGACCAGAACTTTCCTTGAACCCATTTCTTGAAAATATCTTTCTCTAGTGACAAATGTATTCCCTTTCCTAAGGTCTCTGAAGATAATGTTGACTTCTTCCACGACAACATGGCACTTCGCTTCCTCCAATTTGCAGCAGGTTTACCAAGGGGCAGATTAGTCCTAAGATGATGCTTCGCAGGCGGTTGGCTTTGTCGCAGGACTTCGCGATCAGTGTGTCTCGGCCTTAACAGCGTGTGGATGGAAGAGGGGAACGGCGTGCATGAAATGCCTTCATTCTACTCATTTCAGCCCGTGGGTGCTCGGGCTTTCACGCTAGCCTGTAATAATACGTTTAGGGGCAGAAATATACTATTACACAAATGTGACCGAACTGGCAACAACTGGCAGCTGAAATCATCATTGCATAATGAAATATGCGCGAGAATTGCATTAACAAGAGAAATCATTGAACCTTAGCTACAAAAACTGCAAGTGACAAATGTCTTCCCTTTCCTAATGATTTTCCCAGGTAATAAAGAAGGCTGCCCCAGCTTCATTTCACAAATTCCAAAATACATTTACTCGTATGGGAATAGGATAAATACCTTCCGTACGACACGTGCTCCTTTGTCAATAAATAAACTTTAGTTATTGGAAATGAGAGGCCATTGCGTTGTCGTTTAATGATTCCTGCTGACTGCGTCGCGGACGCGGAGGATTTTTTGGCCTCGAGTTGCTGCTCTGATGAATCATAATTTATTTTATGAATAATAAACCTAAAGTTCTGATTCAACTTGCCTGTCCAGCCCAAACGTCAAAGATTTCTTTGGTCCTCCATTCCTCTTCAGGACATTTCCGTCCCAAATTACGGGGCATTGTCCTAAAACAGACGTGTTCTCCTGACCAAGTTTGACAGAATCTCAGTTTTCACTTGAAACCAAATCAAAGCCTATCGAGGAAAGTGATTGACGAATTCGGATATTGGAAAATGTGATGCCTATCACGGAGCATCAGGGGGGAGGAGGGGTGGTGGCGCTTGTCACTTCATATTTAAATTTTGGTTTGATCCTGTTTTGCATTGACGTTCATCCCCTGCTCTATTCTGATTTAGTTGTTGCCTATTTCTCTTAGTCCCTTTATTTTTTCCCGAGAAGGCTTCTAAGTCTTCCCCAAGGCAGATTCACAATGAAGGTCGAGCTGGGCAATAATAAGAAATAAAGAAAAATATCAATATAGCAACGTTTTTTGGCGATTGATATAGAGTTACTTGTCTCCTTTTCCATGAAATTTCCCTGAAACTTTACGTTAAGACAGAAATAGCGTTCTTCTCAAAATAATTTCAAGATTATTACAGGAAGAAAGAAAATATTTGCAACTTCAATGAGTAGCCCTGGGTTGTAGCTCACCGCCTTCCCTGCCTCTTTCTGGTAAGAAAATATTCAACCTCCTAGAGTACTCTTCAGCGATGATGGAATGAAAAGTCACATATACAGTAGGGATTACAACTTTTATTGCATCTCATTTCACACCGAAATAAATAAAAGAGAACCTCGTGCATTCCTTGAAAACTACCGCGAATTCATCTCTCGCAAGGGAAATTTCAATGGTTTTCAATTACATCGAAGAACAGAAATTCGGGTCCACGTAATTTCTAAAATAATTTCCTTCTACCAATAGGGTGTGCAAGAGGTAGAAATTCCCTTTGACAAAACCATATAAAACTTATAAGACATCATTGAATGGAATGAAGATCGTTACGCTTGTCGTGAGGAGAACGCATTTAATTCATTTATTCCTTGACGCACGCTTCCTTCATCTCCAATTTTAGCTCTGAATATATATGACGAGCGAATGCGCACTCATTCATTATTTACAAAATCCCATGGAAGTTCCATGGGATTTCATATGTTCATTTCATGGGGGTGGGTGGGGGGACCTATCACTTCAATGGCGTATGTTCTGTAATAGAATATTTCAGTTGTTGATGACGAAATAGAGAGGGGAACACGACCGAGGAAAGTAATCCCTGTGAGAGGAATAACGCTGTGGCAATGTTAATTTTGCATCCCAAAAAAGAAATCCCTCTCGTAAGAAGAAATGAAAACTCTCATTCCGTTTCTGATTGCTCTTTTCTTGAGCGATGAAGAGACAAAATACCTTCCCGTCAGGGTGATGATGGGCAGGGGGGGAAATGGAACCTGTTCTTCAGCTCTCACTGAAGTCGGGTTTAAAGACATATTGGGATGTCGCAATAATCGTATGACGGTTCCGTTCCTGCAGCATTCTGACACCATGGACCAAAAAGGTCTCCATCCGGGTTACGGCAGAAATTGTGAGAAGGATACATGTCGCCCGGAAATGCACTTTCATCATAATCGAAATCCCTGATGTCCGTAAGATCGTTCGGAGTTCGGGTCATCCACGGCTGACAAGGTAATCCCGATTCCGTAGTATTCATTTTTCCCATGTAGTCTTTCCCTTGGGTGTCCGTTTTGCATTCCACAGGGACTGGAAAGAAATATCGGCCCCATAGAATAAATCAAACCAAAGGACGTAAAGATTCATTCGACTAGAACTCGTGAAAGATCGTCTGAAACCGAATCATTTTCGGAAATTAAATGGACTAAACTCACCTATACATTTTCCAGAGACGCGAATATCGCACTGTCTTCCATCGCTTCTGGGACAAAGAGGAACATCACAATACTCCCAGTTCTTCCTGAAGTTAGTGCCTAGAGTGTAGCACCATGGTCCATGGCCAGAGAAGTCAGGATTGCGACAGAAATTGTGACTCCCATCCACTTCATCGGAGAAAGTTGAGAGGTGTTCCGCCACATCTTCATGTTCCGTGGGATGCTTAGCAAGCCAATGTTGACAAGCGAACCCCGAGATGGTCACATTTCGCCTTCCAACGTATTCTCCTCCTTTTCCAGTCAGCTTGCACTCCGGTGGATCTAAAAGGTACAAAAGCCCCTATAAATCAAAGAATCCGACTATCATCGCCGCAAGTGGAATGAAGGACAGACTCGGGTCATGACAGAAAGGGATGTCGCAGTATTCCCATTGGATGTCAACGTCAGAGACGAAGCACCAAGGTCTTTCCCTGTGAAGACCGGGATTTCGACAGTAATTCTTGTGCAATTTCATTTCCTTATTCAGGAAGTGCTCTGAATATGCAATATTCTCATTGAAAAAGTCCCAAGGCGTGGGGAAAGGCTGAGATGCCCAATCGATACAAAGCTTTCCTGTCTCAGTCGCATTCTGTGTCCCCACATATTCCTTTCCTTTCTCCGTCAATCGACATTCTGGATAAACGATCCCCTCGAGTCTAATTCGAACTTCTTGAGTCTTACAGAAGGGAATGTCACAATATTCATACTCCGGATTTTCCCCTCCTCCTTCAAAGCACCAAGGAGCAGCGTCACCATTAGGATTGCGGCAGAAGTTGTGAATTTCGTCAATCTCATCTACATCCGGCAAACCAGGTAGGTATCTCTCAATAATTTTGTTCTCAAGTTTCAAGTTTCTCCACGGTAGGCATGGAATCCCCGAATGGGTCACATTCTTCTTCCCAATGTACTCACCACCTTGTTGGGTCACCTTACACTCTGGAGGATCTGTTGTCAATGATACGGAAATGATCATGATGCTCCAATTTACTACCGGCTTAAACGATCACCCCCAATTAACATCATTGGGGCTAAAGAGGAATAACTTACATTATTCCACACTGAAAATTCCAAAAATAGGGAGTAGGTATTCTATGTACTTTTGGAAGACAATAGGTTAATAAAAATAATTGGGTCCCAATTTTGAAGCATATTGTTTTGTGACAAAAGGAGAAGAAGCGAGCAGTAAAAATTATTATGCACACCCCAACGCAAAAATTGAAGTCTTTCTCATTCAATACCAATGTTAACTTCGATCAATAAATTCTTCTCCAGCCAAAAAAAGCAATCGTTGAAAAAATGAGTAAATTATCGCAGAATAAAATAACTAAGTGAAGATAATTCAACAAGGTTAATGAAAAGCCTAGAATACTCGAAAACCCTTTGGTGTTAGGTTCTATCACGCATATGTAATCTTCACATAGCACAACCTTATTGTGATTTTCTGCATAGACAGAAATCTTGATAAATGCGAATGCTTTACTTGTGTCCGTGCACATGGGAATGTCACAGTATTCCCATTGAACTCCCATTTGGTGGGAGACGAAGCACCAGGGCCTCTCCTTCCCGGATGGGTTCCGACAGTAGTTCTTGTGAGACCAGGCATCCAGGTTTGTGAAGTGGCCATCGTAGGTCACATTGGGGAAAAAGTCATCTGGTTTCCCGTTGGGCTGACTGTCCCATCTCAGACATTCTTTTCCTGATTCTGTCTTATTTACTCTCCCAATGTATTCTCTTCCCTTTTTTGTCAATTTGCATTCTGGATATTTGTGGTCTTGCTCACCTGTGAATTTATGAATTGAAGCATGAAAGTTTGAAGTCAACTCATGTGTGGATTGTATGAGGTGGGGTAGAAAGTTTTCGCAAGCATCAAATGAAAGCTAAGCCATTGCCTTCTTCACTACCTGCATCGGTACACAGAAATATGACACATCATGTAGCCCTGACCATATTAATTGTTCAAATATATCCACTTCTGCTGTTAGGAGGGCGACGACTATATACCCTGTCCGCAGAAGCCTGTATCTTGGCCGGTGTTCAAAACAATGCAATTTATCGATCATTTTGTCTTACTCTGCTCAAGACCCACGTCTCGAATCACTCTCTCAGATCCCAGTCAAACTTCCATTTTATTGCCATCTTGAGATTACTTCCGTTGCGAAAAGTCAAAAACTAATTTTTCGTGGGCGGAATAAATTTATACGAATACCGAAAAATTGAAAACCTCGTGTAATCAAGGGGGATGGGGGATTGGGGGGATGCCGGGGCGCTGAAGGCCCTAGCTCCTCTTCCACTTCACGCCACTGCCTTGTCCACCAGAAAGTTCTTCATTGGTGTTTTTTGAGCCTCTAATCATTTCAAAGATGACATATAATAATAAATTTCTGTCTTTCACCTTGACGTGTCCCTCGGAAATTAGAGGATTTTGAAATAGAGGAATGCAGACTCTCGATTTAAGGAAAGAAAAAGAAGAATATTCTTTGCATTCAGTGAAGTCGGAATGGAGGATGTTGAAGCTGTCAGAGTGGCTACAAAGGGAAGTTATCTGTCATAAATTTCTCAAGAAAAGGTAGTTTGGTCGTGCCAAAGACATTCGAAACGGTGGATGCTTGAAGGTCATTGTTGTCGACAGATTCAGGTATGACAAGATGCGGCTGCAGCTCGAAATAGGGTCCATGCCTCGTAGTAAAAACAAACGGATCGAGATCGCGTATTTTTATTTAAAAAAAATTCGAATGACCTGGCCAAAAGCTCTTGTTGGTAATGAGAAACAACTTAACGTTGCTACTTCTCAGCGATACCAGTTCCTGTTAAATCTTCAAGCATTGCAGATTTGTAATATTATATAATGTTTCCATTCAAAATATAGCTTCATAGATAATATAAAGATATCTGCAGATTGCTGCAATTGCTGAACGCTCAGTATGAGTCGTTTCCTTATAGTCAATTTTTCAATGTTCCCTGCACATATTCCCGTCATGGACACATCGCATTTCGCAAAACCGCTTTCGATGTACTTACAGTGGACTTCATTTTCCTGGAAGGTGCTGCACCAGGTATCCAGTGATGCAGAGGAGCAGGTGGCCATGTGCAGAGAAGAACCATCCGAAAATCCTTTCGCAGTTTCACAACGGAGAATCACCTTTCCTCCTGCTGGAGCTGGGTATTCCCCGTTCCATTTCTCAAAGGTTGCTATGGCGTTCTTGATGTTTGGATGCTCTGTCAGGCACAGTTCTGTATTTAACAAGGATTTAATATAATGCCTATTAGAATCTGTCACCTTATGCCGCTGAACATTCGGCTGTTGCCCCATGACTCATGGGGAAACATCATCGGTATATCTATATCTGCATAATATATATATGCATAATTGCATGAAAACATGCAAACATAATTACTGGACAACTTCAATTTGGTATAATGCGCATAGTCCAGACTTTGCATTAGTTGAGCTGGGGAAATAGGACGAAGTCGGGCAAGTTACTCATGCAAGTAAAAGCTTCATTCTGTGGCAGTTATAGTGCGAGTGAGGTTGAGGGATCTTTGGGAGCCGTGCTACCTAGCATGCCCATCCCAGGTTAGAGCCTTGTTTTTGTTTTGTTGAAAATTTCAAAGCGACCGAATAATTTTGCGAATGTCGGACAGAAGTGTATAGACTCAAGGTGACACAAGGGGACACCCAATTGTATACACCGTGCTGCACAGAGGAAGAGTCTGACATGTTCAATCACAAATTAGTCGTTGCTTCATGCTCATTAATTGGATCTACCCGAAAGCATGTACCATCCATGCAAGGTCAAATGCGCACATCAGCTGTTCATCTCAAAATTCAGTGAAATAATCACCGTGGAGGCTTTCGAATGAATGTAACATGCATCAGCTATTCAAGTACAAAGCTAAACACTAACCCTTACGAAAATGTCCAATACGAATTCTAAAGGAATATATAGGAAACCTATAGGAACATAGAGAAATCCTATCGGCTCGTAAGACCCATTGGGTTCCGTATAGGACCTATATTGTTCCCTATAGGACCTGTAGGATTCTCTATAATTCCTGAGGGAACCTATTGAAATATATAGGAATCCAATAGGAAATCCCTTTAGAACTTGTTGGGTTCCTATAGGGAAGCAAGCATGCTAAAGGGGGTTCAGAAGACTCCAATAGGAATCGTGTAACATACTATTGGTTGCTTAATGGACCTATCATAGACGTAGAAACGTCCTCAAAAGTCGGTGGGGGGTGCTAATGAGATAGGTGAAATCCGAAAATAGGAAAATTACTGTTTAAATAAAAAACGATCAGGGTATCAAATTCGTGTGAAAATAGAATATAAACAGTCTCCTTTCCTCAGATTTCGTTCTAAAATATTTCACCAAATTATCTAATTCTAAGGAGTCCAAAATGTGCTCAAGTGCCAGCATCATTAGGATATATGTCAGGCGCCATTGTGTTGTCGTCGTCTGCATCCAATGCTTCAGCCGCCTCAATACCGAAAAAGACCTCTTAGCTGATGCATACACAACAAATATAGCACAAGATCTCGTCTCTCGCGTGCAATTATGAAATCCATGGCCACATATCAAGTAGGGTAAGTGCTGCGAATGTCGGCACTGGGGGTAATCTTGGCACTTTTCAATCGTCAAAATACTACTTTCACTACTAGTTCCCATGGGCACAAGTAGATACGTATCAGATGGTAGGACTAATGTTGTTAACATGTACTTGGAACAGTCATATTTTCTGTTGTAGTTTTCTCGCAGTAGCCACTTTCTCCAAGCGCACTCCGAAAATCCTGCGAAATCTTGTGATTTTGCTAGGCTTTAACACATTCCGTGCTCTTCCGCACTAGGTATTGTTTTATCTGGTTGTTGCATTCATTTTTGAGTCCGTTGTAAACGACAATGATACATAAGAGTGTTGAGATTACCGACAGGGTGGTGCCGTCTATACCAGCAAGTATGCCGAGATTGCCAACATCTAACCCAACTTCACCTTTGACCCAGGCACTCGGAAATGAAAGGGCTGGGGCACTTGAGGTTTGCAGTACAAGATAGCTTATAATAAAGGTATCACCAGACCCAATATGAACTAGGAAGCTCCATTACGAAAATCAGCAAGCAAGGTGGAAGTGAAGTATTTGCTTATAGCGCCGACATTCGCAGCACTCACCCTACTTTGCATTGAATGCAAATGCCCCCTTTTCTAGGGAAATCATATTTTTCCACTTGAAAAGGGCCACTTTCACTAACATGCACAGCCCAAGCAGCATGTTTACGGAAACAAGATATCAATTTTTTGCAAACAATGTAAATTTGTTGCGATTGCCATAAAAATGACATCACGTTTACATAAAATTTTCGTTCCTATATAAACGTCACCAAAGTGTACGTGTATGTTACATAAACTAGACGTCACTCCATCTGACATAAAGTACATTATATCAAGTTTATGCAAAGTTAACATCACACTTTCCAGATGAAACTTTAGCTGACCATCCCGCAGTTGCAGTACCAAAATTCCTCACTAGATGGAACCTTTGTTCCCTGCACCCTACAAATGTTATTAAGTACAAGTTTTCCCGATATAGTATCAGGTTTTCTTACCATATTCCACATTTTATTATGCAATCCATGAATATATATATATGGAAAGCAGGAAATTATTACATATTTTAAATAATATATGACTCAGGGAATCATTAAATGCTAAAGCTAAGCTTGTTATTACAGCGGTGCACAGGATTAGGTCTTAATGAAAGAGAGCTCCTCCAAACATCCACTTCCTCCTCCCGAGGTCCTGGTACGGGACTGAGGAACTAGCGAGTCGGCTTGGTACTCTTCAGTGCTGGTGAGGATGAGTACGCGAGTACTCGTCCAAGTAACCTTGAGTTCCAAAGTATGGAAAGGAATGGGAGAAATACAATGTATCAATACCCTTCAAAAGTACGAATTGGCTCGTTAAATACACCTGAATGTTAGGGGGAAATTAACATCAATTTTACTTAAAATGAATGTAAACATGCTGTTGGGGATGTAAACGGGAATGTTTATTTATACATTTAATTTACGTTAATTTTATATTAACATTAACATTACGTATTACAGAGATCCAATGACATTTCTGCAAACATGTTGACATCTTGATGATGGTTTGCGTAAAATAGATATAAAATGGACAAAAAAATTACATTCATTTTACGTAAAATTAACATGAACATGCTGCTTGGACAGTTGTCCACGCCATTCTCCCTCAGGCATTAACCTCGCCTCGTGCTAAATTTTCTATCTAAACCTCATTGAATGTCACGAAGTTACTGAAGTCGGAACTCGTACGTGTTCAAATCACTCTTAGGTTTCAAAAAGGGGGGGGGGGGAAGGGAGAACAAATGTCATTTGCCTTTTCTGGAAAACCTTCGTCTCCATAGTTCCTACGCCCTTGGGATCCTTAAGTTTCCAATAAGAATGTGCAAGTGTATATTAGGCTTCTTAAAGGATCTATTAGGTTCCTATGGGAATCTCATAAGTCCGTGATGGAAAACACATCTGTTGGAGCAGTGGGGATACAGAAATTATTCATAAAAAGGCGCTTCTATAATTCCCCCCCCCCCCCCTTCGCTCCATCCCTGTATCCGCCACTGTGTTGGGGGGGCGGAAGAGAAAAGACTCAGGTAAAAACATTATATGAAATCAGCATTGTGTGAAGGTTACGTTTGAGCCTTCCCGGCGTCGTGGGGGTATTGCATCTAACATTAATTCAGTATTTAAATATCGTTCATTGCATTACTCAGATGAACGTTGATATTCCACACTGGCCGAACGTTGGGTCAACTCAGTATTCAGGTCAACTCAGGTCAATTCATTGGAATGCTCACTCCCCACCCCTATAAACCATATATTGGCTCAATGTTGGACCAGCATCAGACACGTTGGCTGTTCCTAGGCCAAAATTGCTAATAATAGCTAAATATCGGCTTCCCAATACTGCCATTCCATCATCGATCAAGTTTCGAAACAATGCGATGATCCAATGTGTCTACATTGCACTGGAAAGTTTTTTGAGAAAATGTCGAAGTTCTCCTCTTGGCCGTAGATGGAGGCATGGGTCTCGCATTTCTCACAGTCCACAAAGGTGCCCTACCCTATATTCATGGATCATCCACTGGAGTTTTTTTTTCCATGATATATGTCGCTTTGCCTCATTGTAGCAATCAATGAACTTGGACACTGCCTTATTTGCTATCCCTATATTCGAGACAGAATCATTAAGTCCAGGCAAAAAATAAACTCATATTCCATATGAGAACCCCATATGAGGAAAGACTATATTATTCCCGAAAGTAGTCACATGTAGGAGATGATATTCACAGGTTTTCTCTCTCATTTCTGTAGAATGGGTGAAGAATTTATATTCTCTCTCCTAGGAAGGAAATAGTCTCCCTGATACGCCATTCCGACCATCCATGAGACATTGTGAGTATTGGCAGAGAGTGGTACTAGTGCAGGCAGTGCTATTACTGGAAATACCCCCTCCATGGGAAATCCTCTATTCAGTAATGATTTTAAAGCATTAAGCAAAGCGAAGTTGTCAGTGGTGGTCGGCCCATATGGTGGTAATCCCAGTTGTAATGCCAGGGCTTTGAAACGAAAAAGCCTTCTCGAATCCTATAGGACAGGAGTCCTATATGACCCTATGGGGATCCTATAGGACTTTTTCATAAGGGAAAGTAAACGATCATAGCACAAATACTAGTCTCGTGTAAACCCCATACCGTCGACAAAACTTCTCCATCTAGTCTTTCTCGAAATGACTTGAAATCGCTTGACTCACCCTGAACGAAGGACCCAAATCCATTGGCTTCCACGAGCCCGCTCCTCCCGTTGATAACCAGCTGACATGAACCATCGGATTCCCGAAAGTTGAAGGCATAGCAGGGTGGCGTCTGCATCACGCACTTGATGCCGCAGACTCCGAGAGTCGGTTCTGCCGTTTCCGAACTCACGTTGGAATATCTCATTCCGGGATGCGCAGAGTAATGGGAGACGAATCCATTGGAGGCCACGCCATGTAAGAACAAAAGGATTAATTTAATGGTCCTCGCTAGCTTGCATTCAGAGGCGGAGAAAGTTTCCATGTCCACATTCCTAGCCAGGGAGAAAGACTGATATCAGCGAAGTAGCAAAGGTGAAAAAGATTGACCTTAAAAGCGCTGGCCTAGATATGTACCACTTCGACAGCGGCCAATAAAAACAATATCTTAATGGACTGCATGCGTCATGAGGCCCATGATTACATTAACCTATTTTGCCCCTCGTGAAAACGAACTCAGCGTTTCCGCACTCGGTGGTGCAAAGAAAAATTTAATTCAACCCATAATTCTGAAACATGTTGCACCATCACGAAGAAGTGACTGCTTACGTGCTTCGTCCTCCGTCCATATCTGGTCCCGTGTGTCTCCCAACATCAGCGATTCTTCCAAAGAAAAAAAGCGCTTGTAACATGCCACTGATGCCAGTGACGAATCGAACAATGAGAAATTGGTTATTTAACCTGCAACATGATCCACTTGTAAAATTTGAAATAAATTGCTGGGGAAACAGGGCCAAAGAGGAAAAGATGAGCAGGAATCGCCTTATAAATTTGGGTTGTAAATTAACAATAAATTAACAATAAATAAACAAATTTCCCATCGGACAGGATTTACCCTAATTTGTGTTCAGTAATGAGACTACAAATTAAGTATAGTTATGAAAGAGCCATCAGATTTAAACCTTTCGTCAAAACAATTTATATCATTCTGTATTGTCCAGGGTACGGGGCGAAGTGAAACGAGGTCTAGGGCAATGGGGCATAATAAAATCATATCTAAATGATATCACTAAAGGAAAGTAATTCTAAATCACTTCATTTTTTTAAAATCCCGATACTACTTTTGTCTGGTAGGGATTTCTTTCCAGGACTTCACGATCCTAGCATATGTTCCATCCGGAGGAAAAGGTGCCATGATGTCGGATAATTTGTTCTGTTAGATATCAGCCATGAGTGAGCCATGCTTGGAATTATGTTACCCTTTTTTTTTTGCTGCATACTTGAAGAAATAAAATGGTGGCACATTGTTCAGTTAGACAACAAACAAATCCCTTTCTTGCCTAAGTCTCTCCTAAATGCATTCTCCTGTTTCCGATTAATTTAACATTTTCCATGAGGCCCCAGCACCAGCTTCTCGTCATCCCGTGCTGCGATAATCCTTCGCGGTGTTATGAGTACGACCAAACCAGACAGTTGATATTTCAAGTGCTCGAAATGAATGGAGGATGATATCCCGCCATGAATGATTTGAACCATCCCAAAATTCTTACTTGAGCGAGAACTAAACCAAACATACAACGTAGATCATACAAATAATTAAATGGGGTAATTAGTATTTCATAGTTTGCATCTGAAGAACCGGAAACCTTTAGTTTTTTAAACTGGCTTGTTCCCAAGGAATGACAGGTGTGAGCTTGGTAACAGAGGTGAAAAAAAGTTGACCTGAGATTGACCTTAGAGCGACCTGTGGTTGACCTGGGGTTGACCTGAATAGCGGTCGCCTGAAAAAAGAGAGCACTCAGTAGCCAAAACAAACAAAGTTTTAATGGACTGTATGCGTCATGCGTCTCACTAGCAGCTTAACCTCATAAAAAGAATGGATTTCCTACCACAAGCATCGCATTTTCTGCACAGGATACGTCTAGAGTGAAACTACATTCCTTTACTGAGGAACGCGGCTTGGCACTTGACAAAGATGTGGGTCTGCAACAAGGACCGAGTATATTATCTTAACTTTTGTCCAGATGGAATCACGCTATACCACAGGTACCCGGGAACGGATCTTTCTATCTGATAACAAGACCATACACGTTATAAAGGAGTATGAAGATGTGGTGAAGTAGTTATGACTCCTGGAAATACGTTTTGGGGTCACCAGCAACGAGGCGGAAAAGCGCAGGACGAAAAAGTTCAACGCTCGCCTCATGGAATACATATAAATGTTTCAGCGCAGTATGGCGGAGTGAGCACCAGACACACGGTCCCGATCCATAACGCTGACCTGGATTTATTCTGCTTCGGGACACGAAGGCCTTTAGTCGAAACATTTTTTACTTGTAAATTGGTTACGCGTTCTCCTTCCATCTCTGACAACCAATACCAGTCTGTCTTCCAGGAGTTCCCATGTGGTGGAATTTCAGAACATACGAGGTTTACACTCATGCGTTTCTGGGTTCTAAAGTTTCATGAAGGTCATGTTCTCCTGAGGTCTTCGTTTCGATGAATTGGAAATTCCCGTTTAATGTCATCTCAATCCTTTTAGTAGGAGTTTTAATGAAAAAATAGTAGGAGGCAGCATTTCCATTTTCTCCCACGTTCAACAGTACTAAACAAAAAATTAGGTTTTCAAATTCTCTTTATGAAAGCGCTCTACTGGGTGTTTGTGCGTGCGTGTGTGTGTGTGTGTGTGTGTGTGTGTGTGTGTGCGCGTGACCTATCCGTTTCTTGAATGATTCAGGTATGTTGAGTGTGCTGCATGACCATTGCTCCGAAGTTGCATAGAAAATGAGTGTTCCATTAATCGGGTTGAAGCAGGAAATTCCATAATTCACCTCTCTATGGCCCCTGCAGACAGAGCGTGCTCACGCCTGGCACCTTTTTCCTCCAGTGATTACGGTGGAAACACGACTCACTTTTCCGGTCGCACCAAAGACGACGGCACCTAACCCAACCAGTTCTTTCTCGTATGCCTTCAAGCAGCAAAAGTACTTGGAATTCGCATGCCTTGAAGGATCCTCCTCCGTCCCGGACCATGCTCTATCTGGTGCCCCTGGATCTTGGCAATTGCAACATCGATCATAATAAGATAGTGTGAGACAAAACGACCCCAAACATCATCGAACACTTGCCAGAGACCTTCCAAAATCAGTGAAGACCCATGTTCTAATGCGTGCTATCAAGTCCACGACATAGAAGTCAATTGGAATTGCATTTTGTGACATTCCAGGAATATCAGCCAATGACTTTCATGTCATTTCCTTTGACTTCTTCAATTCTTCTCAAGAGGGCAGCAGTTCACATGAAGTTGCGACTTGAGGCCTCATCGTGGCGAAACTTTGGAGCTTTAGAGTCTACAGAATATAGATTTTTCATTCTAAAATTTTCTTTATATTTGTTCTTGGGAATATCCGGAATGGATCTTGAAGCTCTTGGCCACTCTGCGGATCTGAAACGTACCATTACACCCTAAAGCCCGCCGCACACGAGGCAATTTTTGATGCATGACGAGGCAATTTTTGATGTCATGTGCCCCCCGGGGAGCACAGGAATCTGCAAGCAACGTGATTGGTCGATGGTAGAATTAGAGTCAGCCTACATCGCAGCACGATCGCAGGACCCCCGCACACGGAGCAATAGTCGAGCGACGGCTATATTTATCGCAGGAAAAGTGAGCAGGGAGCAATATCCTGCGACGGTCGCACGACAAAAATCGCATCGTGTGTGGCGGGCTTTAACCAGTCAGTACCACGAATACAGGTGAATAACTTTACTTCCACTATAGGTTCTTATCTCGAAATGGAATGCAGCAAATGGGTCAAAATTTGTACCCGGCACTCAGGCAAATTCATACTGCCTCAAGGGTAACCATGAGGATAACCTGTAGTTTGTGAACAAGGTCGAGCGCCTTCCGTCCAGCCTCAGGCCTTTCTCGATAATTTCGCTTAAATATAATATTTGGGTACTAAGACATTCAACTTTTCGGCAAGATTTGTTCCTGCCGGTGGGCTTTCGTTCTGACGAACTGAACCAACAACGCCAACCCTCTCCATGGTTCTCTCTCGGCATCGGCGTGATTTACGCGGCTTTTCTGTCCGTTCCAGCACAACAGAATCAGTTACACAATACATATTACGATGATATGTGTTTACCCCTTATACGCTCAGCGCGCCGATCCATCAGCGCGTCAGGTAATGGCCAGAACACTCAGGCGGCCGATCTATCGGCTCCGTCTAAAACATGCTCTTTTAGTTACATAAATGGCTCAAAGGTGGCAGCACAGAGAGCTCTACATGCATAAAACTTATATTAAAATTTACAGAAAAATATTCTCTTTTTCTTACAGGCTTGGTGACAAGAAAAGAAGACCAAATATACAATTTTATTTTTTGCCTAAAGTATGTAAATTTCATATTTCTATATTTAATACTTTCAGTTTTTTTTCAAATTATTTATAGTGTTAGCACTTATAGGCTATTTTTGTTTAAATCTGCTTTTTATAGTGAATAAGTGTGATTTTTTTCATATGTCTTTGACCAAAATTGTATTTTTGGTGAATTTTTGACGTGAGACTTATAAATTGAGCCAAACTCGCCTGAGCGTTTTAGACCAGGTACTTGGAAAATAGGCTGAGCGCGAAAGGGTTAACCGTACATATTTTTTGGAAGTAAATTGGACCGGGTGGTGTGTGAAAAAAAAATCCGTAGGCGGATAAAGCATAAATACGAGGGACCCTCAGAAAGTGCTCACCATCTTTATTTACAATGCAATGCGTCAACTGAAACAAAAAAATATTCCAATCAAAAGATAGTTCCACCATATTTCATCCGGAAGGGCACCAAGATTCACTCATAGTTCATCATAGCCAAAGATAGTGTGTTGATAAGCCACTAGGCTGCGATTAAAAGCAATACAATTATAGTCCTACGTAAAAATCACAAGTCCGAGGAGAAATGAGACAACCGATCGGGACGATCTAAGCCATTTCTACTCGACTTGTCGAGTAGAAATGGCTTAGAGAGAGAGAGAGAGAGAGAAGTCCATATCCCTTCCTGCTTTGAGATATTCAAGAGACGATTAACAACGATTCATGTGAAGAATAGGCAACCGACGATGGAAACCGACCGAGGAAAATTTACTGCCTTTGATTCAGTTATTTATTGACACACACTTCCTTTATCTCAAAGTTTGGTTCATGTTCATCTGACTAGATACTACAAAGTCATTATTCACAGAATCCCGTGGAAGTACCCAGTGACTTGGGGGGGGTGACCTTTTTCTTCAAGGGCTTCTTAAATAAATTAGCACAAAATGTAAAATATTGGTGATGTGGAGATGAAAACACACTTCCACCCACTCAATGAGGGACACGACCGAGGAACGGGAGAGGAACAGTAATGCCGCATCAATGTTTAATTTTCCCTCACAAAAGCAGGGGCCAGGGGAGATGAATCCGTTTCTGATTGCAACTCATTTAATGGAACGATGAAAGGACGAAATTCCTTGCTGTTAGACTGACGTTGGCTGGGAAATATAGAAAATGTTCTTCAGGAAATCAAAATGTCAATTGCATATTGGGATGTTGCATTGTTCAAATGGCGGTTCCGTTCCGGCAGCATTTGCACACCACGGACCATCTGGGTCTCCCTCCGGGTTACGACAGAAATTGTGAGAAGGATATATGTCGTCCGGTAAGGCACTTGCATCTGTGTAGTACTCCAACTTGGTTGGTCCGTAGTTCGGCGTTCGGCTCATCCACGGCTGACAAGGTAATCCTGATTTCGTAATATTTATTTTTCCCATATAGTCCTTTCCTTGGGTGTCCGTTTTGCATTCCACAGGGACTGCAAGGAAAAACATCGTCCCAGTACAAGAAACGAACCCCAATGCAGACGAAGATTCTCTCGACCAGAACTCGCGAAGCGGAAGAGATAAAGATGAGCAACAAATGGGAAAAAAAAACTAAATTAAATAGATCATGCTCACCAATGCATTTCCCAGAGACACGAATATCGCATGGTTTTTCTTCTTTTCCGGCGCAAAGAGGAACATCACAATACTCCCAGTTCTTCCTGAAGTCAGTGCCTAGAGTGTAGCACCATGGTCCATGGCCAGAGAAGTCAGGATTGCGACAGAAATTGTGACTCCCATCCACTTCATCGGAGAAAGTTGAGAGGTGTTCCGCCACATCTTCATGTTCCGTGGGATGCTTAGCAAGCCAATGTTGACAAGCGAACCCCGAGATGGTCACATTTCGCCTTCCAACGTATTCTCCTCCTTTTCCAGTCAGCTTGCACTCCGGTGGATCTAAAAGTTACAAAAGCCCCTATAAATCACAGAATCCGACTATCATCGCCGCAAGTGGAATGAAGGACAGACTCGGGTCATGACAGAAAGGGATGTCGCAGTATTCCCATTGGATGTTAACGTCAGAGACGAAGCACCAAGGTCTTTCCCTGTGAAGACCGGGATTTCGGCAGTAATTCTTGTGCAATTTCAGGTCCTTATTCAGGAAGTGCTCTGAATATGCAATATTCTCATTGAAAAAGTCCCAAGGCCTCGGAAAAGCCCGAGATGACCATTCCACACAAAGCATTCCTGTTTCAGTCACGTCCTTGGTCCCCACATATTCCTTTCCCTTCTCCGACAGACGACATTCCGGATATTCCTTCTTCTCGGCTTCATTTCGAGTTTCTCGGGTCTCACAGAAGGGAACGTCACAGTATTCATACTCGGGATCTTCCCCTTTTCCATTGAAACACCAGGGAGCAGCGTCTCCATCAGGGTTCCGGCAAAAGTTGTGAATTTCATCAATTTTATCTACGTCCGGAAAAACGGGTAGGTGGTTTTCAACAGCTTTGGATTCTTTCGACTCTCTCCACGGTTGGCATGGAAAGCCTGAATAAGTCACGTTCTTCCTTCCAATGTATTCACCGCCTTGTTGAGTCACCTTGCACTCTGGAGGATCTGTTGGGAATGACGCGCAAAAGATCATGATCCTATCACTTCACAACCATGGTAAACAATTGGTTTCATTTCAAACCATCGTGGCCACCCTTACGAAAATGTCTTATAGGATTCCTATATATTCCTTTAGGAATATATAGGAATCCTATAGGATCCTATATGCCCTATAGAGTTCAGTTTCGGACCTAAAGAGTCCCCTATAGAACCTATAGAGTCCCCTATTGAACCTATTGAGTTCCCTATAGAACGTATAGGTCCCCCTATAGAACCTATAGGGTTCCTCATAGAACCAATAGGGTTCTCCATAAGGCCTATAGGTTCCCTATAGGACCCAAAGAGTTCTGTATAGGACCCGTAGGGGTCCCTATAAAACCAATAGGGTTCCCTATAGGACCTATAGGACCTATAGGGCTTATATGGAACCCTATAGGCCTAAGGGTTCCGTTTGAAGTTCTCCTCTAGGCCACTAGATGGAAGTATTGGGTTGTCGCATTTCTCAAAGGGCACAAAAGTGCCCTCCCCTTACCCATGGAATCATCTCTCACCAGAGAGTTTTGTATGTCCCCTAATGTCTAGCCTTGCCTCATTGTATCAATCAATAAACTTCAACACTTCCTTATTTGTCATCCCCATCTTCAGATAGAATCATGGAGTTCAGGCAAGAAATATGCCCTTATTCATTTTGAAAGCCACGTACGAAGCTGAGAAGACTCTACCCAGATGGAGTTTTAGTAAAGAAACGTGCTCGCAGGTTCTGTCTTCTATTTCCTTAGGTCGAGAGAAGAATACCACTTCTTTCTGCCAAAGGAAGTAGATGTGCAATCCAGCGACACGTGGGGCGGGGCCATAAGTTATGCAGACCCCCGTAGTAATGGTATTCATAATGGATGTCTCCCTACCATGGGAAAACCCCTAATCGTTTTTTTTTATATGCACCGAAATGCATAATGAAATATTATCCCCGATTGCCTTATCCGTCGTCATGCCTGGGTTTCGAAGCCCAAAATTTCCTCCCTGAATCCTATAGGTCAGGAGACCTATAAGACCCTATAGGGATCCTATAGGATCCTAAAAGATCCTATAGGTTTTTCGTGTTTCAAAAACCTATAGGAAAGTCTATAGGTTTCTTATAGGACATTTCCGTAAGGGCATATATGACAAATTCTCACTGGATAAATAATTTTTTATGCGGTGAGGACTATTCCTGACCTTTGAAGCCGAATCACGATATGTAATAATGTAATTAACTGGAATATATTTCCATGTGATCCAAAATTAAACAAATTCGAATACGTAAAAAGTCCAAATTAAAAACTTCACTTTGCCTTTTGAACACTATGCTAATTCCCACTGTGCTACTGCAAAAACACTAGAAGGTATTTCGGAACTACGCAGTAAAACTTTTGAAGCTCGATAAAATTGTGAATTTTCTTACGAGCGAGGATTAAAGATTGCGACCAAAGTCTATCGATCGTGGGACTTGAAATACCAGGGGCATTCCCACTTGGCGAGACCAGTGACATTTTGAAAGAAGTTGCAATTTAGCCGAAAGAAACATTACTGGTCAGTTTTCAGTTTTCTGGAATCTGCTTGGGTGTATTATTCCACTCATATTGTTTCTTGATTACATTTACAGAATTTCCTACGGCTTTATCATTGTTTAAATTTACTCTGATCTCTTCTTCACTTTCAATATCATTTCACCTAATTCGGAAAGGCTATTTCCTCGAATGGTTCGAGATGAATTTTATAAATTTTTTCGCGACTTTGGGCATTTTACAGCATAAAAAAAGAAGAAAACGAGACAGACAGTAATCCTGATTATGTATTCTATTACCGTATCACTACAATAGAAGCGTTCAACTGATATTTTCAACTGCTTCAGGTTCCCTTATCGGGTGAAAATGTTATTGTAAAGCCAGATAATCTCGTCAGTTAGATGGTTATAAAGTAGCATTTCGGGGAAAGAAATACCGCAGGCAAAATTTAGCTTCTCCTCTACGTAGGAGCTCTGTTGCAGTGTCTCAGACATTGTGACTTCCTTGGAAATTTCATTGCATTTCTTGCAACCTTACAGTAAGACTCCATGCCGCAAGGGAATAAGTTTCATAAGTGCAACAAGGGAAGGAAAAAACATATTTGCAAAAAATGGTTCCTGAAGAGATCTGGTTTGTAATCCACGCTTTCGATTTTCCAGCCTTCTTTACAATCTGGACCTCCTTGAAAGAGACTCCTGAGGGAAACATAACGGTACCACGGTGTTGATCTCTTAGCGAATTTATCATCAACGTGTTCATCTATGGAGGACATCTTACGCTGAATGGGTGCACAATTTCCTTACCATCTCTTAAATTATTAAATATTGGCAGTAAAAAACTACTAGGCGTAAATAATGCAGCAATAAACCTTTGGCATTCGGTGCAGTCGCACATACGGACTCTTCAAACATCACGTCCTCTTTGCGAATGTCGGCTAAAGGGAAAACCCAGCATATGTTAATGTCTTACTTGTGTCCGTGCACATGGGAATGTCACAGTATTCCCATTGAACTCCCATTTGGTGGGAGACGAAGCACCAGGGCCTCTCCTTCCCGGATGGGTTCCGACAGTAGTTCTTGTGAGACCAGGCATCCAGGTTTGTGAAGTGGCCATCGTAGGTCACATTGGGGAAAAAGTCATCTGGTTTCCCGTTGGGCTGACTGTCCCATCTCAGACATTCTTTTCCTGATTCTGTCTTATTCGCCCTCCCTATGTATTCCCTTCCTTTTTCTGTCAATCGGCACTCGGGATACTTGTGATCTGTTTGGATTCTTGCGGTTGCTCTGGATACTTGTGATTGCTCACCTGTAAAATCGTGAAGGGAAGCCTAAAAGTTTTTCAGGCGATTAGAGTATGGATTGAATAAATGTATTGCTATTTCTGGTGCTCATAACGCGGTAATTTAAGGAATCATGCACATTCCGCCTTCGAAGCTGAAACATTCTCTGAATTCCATCTATTCGCTTTCCACGTCTCTGCAAATTAGCAGTTGGAAAACTTATCACACTAATTATTCATGTACGACTTTCAGGCTGTGTGGTCGTAGGTTTCCTATCGAATAGAGGGAATGATTACAGTAAAAGCAGCTAAAATGCATATCTTCGTCAAACGACGCATTTTCCACAATCAACTGAACGCGACAAATTCCGTGAATTTCATGCCTTGCAAATGGGACTCATGTTTCGAAGCTAGAACCCAACCTGTTGGTTAAAAAAAAAATACCAAAAAGAGACCCTTTCCTTGCACTCGAGCGAAGGAAAAAATTAGGAAAGGTAGGAGTCAATGATGAAAAAAAGTTAACTGGCTTAAGTTCCTTTGCCAGAGTAGTTGGGAATGTCATGACACGATACGACCACTTTTCGAATTGGAGACCATGCATCCTCGTTGAAACATGCTTCCAAAGTTCGTCATCGTGGAGGTTAGGGGTCGTCCTACTCAAGGATCACTAAGTTGTATTGAGGGAGATTGCAATCGAGAGGAGTTCGCCGTTTGTGTGAATAGTCATTTCAGAATACATTCTTAAAAGTTACTTGTAGGTATTCGCATCATGGACACCCTGTGCTTCAAAAAATTGAATTTAATGTCCTCACAGTGAACTGCATCTTCCTGGAAGGAGCTGCACCAAGTATCTGGTGATACAGATGAGCAGGTAGCCACGTGGAGAAAAGAACCATCCGAGAATCCATTCGCAGCCTCGCAACGGAAAGAGACCTTTCCCCCAGCCGGAGCCGGGTATTCTCCGCTCCAACCGTCAAAGGATGCTCTGGCGTTCGCGATGTCTGGATGCTCCGTCAGGCACAGTCCTATATATCAGAGGGATTCAATATCAAGTGTGTTCGTGTTGAAACTCACCAAGTTGAATTTTTTTCCGCCTGATTCTCGAGTTCGGCTGTTGCCGGAAGTCTAATCGATATGCATAACCGTCTGGAAACAAAATCACTGAACAGTGTAAATCGAAGAGATAGTGGAAAGCCCAGTCCTCTTATTGGTTGGCCTGGGGATATTGGATGAACTCGCGATAGGTATCTCGAAATGTGATTCACATGGTAGTCGTTGAACGTCCGGAATGAGCCACCGTGGTGCATTTCACAATCCATCAACTCGTGTCAATGAAAACGTGGTTCTTTCGCGGACGTAATACAAGGGAAGCGGAGGGATTTTTCTGAGCGATGCTTTCTGGCGCGGCAAAATAAGCCTTCGGCCATGTCGAGCTCTACTGTAGGTGGGAAATTTCAAGCGACGGTTCCTTTTCTTGCAATCGTTTGAAAGTATACAGCGTGGTGACGACTGAATTGGAGTTTCTATTTAATGGAATGTACTGATCGCGGTTGGACTGCCCCTGGTTCATTCGCAAAACGGTTGTTACAACAGACTTCCCAGATAGCCAATCTTCATTGGGCCAAACAAGGCATATCATCGGCAAAGTGCTTGGACCACCCTTGGCAGCCAACGGTGGGCCAATCCAGAAATGTCTCATCGGCCAGCGGATGGCCAATGACTCGGGGCAAGAATGGTCCAATATTGGCAACGTGTTTGGGGCTTTCTTAGTGGCCAAGAAAGGCCCAAGATATCATATATAATATGTAGTAATGTGAAAACCAATTTCAATGGTTTATCTTTCTTCAACCTCAAGGTGATATGCGTTCAAGTACAGTATTGTGCTGACTTTCACCATCATTCGGAATTTGTCCATTTATCCTTGGCAGCTCTGGGACTTGGAGCACACTCATTTACTCGATGTTAAAATGGAATCACGCAAGGGAAACGAGTACCCCGTCTCGGTATTCCCGTTTTATTCTGCGAACATGACACGACACCAAAGCGAAACAGGTCGCGAGCGGGAGGGAGCAGGACGGAGGATCATCGGGAGATGGAATTTCGAACGAACAGGAAAACATCTCTAAGAACTTGTGCAAATGACACGAAACCATTCGACTCACTCTGAACGTAAGACTTGAATCCGTTCGCTTCCACGAGCCCGCTCCTCCCGTTGATAACCAGCTGACACGAACCATCGGATTCCCGATAGTTGAAGGCATAGCAGGGTGGCGTCTGCATCACGCACTTGATGCCGCAGACTCCGAGAGTCGGTTCTGCCGTTTCCGAACTCACGTTGGAATATCTCATTCCGGGATGCGCAGCGTAATGGGAGACGAATCCGTTCGAGGCCACGCCGTGCAAGAACAGAAGGATTAAGGCGATGGCCGTGACTGTTTTTCGTGTCTTCCAGAGACTTTCCATAGTCGTGGTTCAGAGTCTGAGGGAAAGACTAAGCATTGCAGCCGAGGCGAAACAGGTGATTGACCCGAATAACATCGACCTAGATAGGGAACACTCCCACAGCGGTCAATGGCAAACACTCGTTTAATGGATTGCATGCGTCATAGGGCATTTCAAAGGGAAATGGGATTTCAAAGGAAATCCCATTTCGCATTTTTTCAAACAATTCACCTCGCCGACCTCGATTCGCATAGCTTCGATCGTCAAAGATTTTACTCGAAACTTTCATGCTCGCAAAATTGAGGTATGCGTTCGCCCTTACTCACCGCGTTTGTTTCACAGGGTTCAAAATCGGCTTTTAATGTCTTCTTTTCGACGAATCCGATATGGGGGATATCCACTTTCGGTCACGTTCAAACGAACTCGACGATTCATTCTCCCAATTTTCCATGGGTTAAGGAAACCAGGTTTTGGGAAATTAAGTCCATCGCAGTTTGGAATGGCTCCTCCGGGCTCGAGGCAAACCGGGGCGACGATTCTTTCTGTTTCAGCCTTGGTTAAATGAGGTGGAAAAACGCCGACGACTGCTGCAGCGATTCCTTCGTTACCTCCGACATCGTCACCGAGATCAATACAATTGTCTCCTCTTCCAGTCTCCTTGAGCTTTTTACATGTTCATATGACCGTTCGTCCTTTTCTTGTTTTCCCTGTCTTTCGACACTCTTTTCTTCTCTTTTTCTTGTTCTAATCGTTTCTTTAGTCTTCCTTTCTCCCGGAGCACGTGCTTTCATTTTCCGCTGGACATCGTCCTTGGAAACCTTATTGTTTTCCGGAAGCTTTCCGTCTGAAGTATCTTCATCCTGGAAGGAGACGAATCCGTTCGAGGCCGCGCCGTGCAGGGACAGAAGGATTAAGGCGATGGCTGTGGTCTTTTTTCGTGTCTTCGAAAGACTTTCCATGGTCGTGCTTCAGAGTCCGAGGGAAAGACAAAGCGTTGCAGCCAAGGTGAAACAGGAAGTCGACCCGAATAACATCGACCCAGATAGGGAACAATCCCACAGCGGTCAATGGCAAACACTCGTTTAATGGATTGCATGAGTCATAGAGCTCTAGATTCCGTTTCCCTCATTTAAAAATTGCTTTCCCACCAGGACTATCGCATTTTCAGTACAAAAAATTTAGAAGTGGAATTTGCGTTCTTTCCAAGTAAAACCCATTTCGTATTTTTTCAAGCAATTCACCTCACCTTTCATCTAATCTACAGTGATATTGAAAAGGCCTTTGTTTATTTTGGTGTTCTGGATCACATCACTCTATATCTGATTCTCCAAGGAAAAATTCGGCTCGACATTTGCAACAATGAAGTGATGACTGGAATTATATCTGGGAAAACGGTACTTTCATAATTAAAGTTGGTAACGCAGTTCCTCTCACAAATTTCATGAATGGTACCGCATAGATGCAACAAAACCGCACCAAAAAAAATGTAAGAAAAATTATTGCATTAGAAGGTAGTTATTTCAATTTAGCTCCATGAGGGATTAATTGATCCTTTACAGGTACAGCGACAATATTCCAAGACTTCAAGTCGACATGCAGTACACTACCCAAAGAAAATTTGCATCCCGGCGCACAATCCGAAGAAAAAATCCTTGGAGATCGCCAGAATCGGGATCCAAACGCTACATTTCCAACAATGACGTCATGACTGGAATTATATCTGGGAAAACGGTACTTTCATAAATACTGTGGGCAACGTAGTTCTTATCACAAATTGCATGAATGGTACCGCATACCCAGGTAACACAGAACATTGAATCAACATGGATTGGATGTGGATTGAGTGTGCGAATGTTGAGGGTTGAAGGTGAACATTGTTTCAATGTTGATACAATGTCGTCNGTCACAATAAAGATGGCGGCGCCATCGTCAGCATGCACGATGGAGGAGCAGAGGTCCGTTATCAGATTTATACTGTCAAAATCCATGAAACCAAGTGAGATTCATGTAAGAATGGTGGCACGATACGGCGAACACTTTATGTAGAAAGCAGCTGTGTACAAGTGGATGGACAAGATTCAAGTAGGCCAGACAAGTGTACTGGATGAATGCCTTGTGGGTGTGGCGACTCCAGAAACAATCGCGCGTGTCAATGGGCTTCCCATTCTCGTTTTCTCAACCGAATTCTACTAACTTATGGAATGGCCCAGATATAATAGTGCAAGAGTGCTGCGAGATATGAAATATCGAACAGGAAACAACCCCGGTATGACGTCTTCGTCCTAGTCCTGACATCGACCGACGATCTGACCACGATCCACGACCTGACCTCGATCCACGACTCGACCTCGTCCAGTCCCCTTTCCGTCTTTCCGTCTTTCCGTCTTTCCGTCGTTTCCATCAAGCATTTTCCCGTCCGACCTCAATTGCAAATGGGTTTCGGGGAATTCTTTCCTCTTTGGCCTCTCTGCCCCTCTCTTCTACCCCGGTTTTCGATCGATCCAGTCCATTTCAACTCACGTTCGTCATGACGCTTATCGCATTTTGCCATGAATGTGGCACTTCACGTGTCTGGATGAATCGTTCCTCAAGTATGTGCAGTTCAACGGCGGAGTCAGCACTGAAGCCGCAGGAAACGTTCACTTTGGCATGAGCATGCGGCAGGAACATGATTAACATGTGTGAAATCGAAACATCTGGGAAAATTTCACTCACAGTACGACATACAACACGTCTGCTACTGTTGGCGTCAAATTGTCATATATATCACAGGGCAATTGAGTGCCAATCTTGAATTAGGTATCCTTAGATAGGGCATGAATTACGCAGTTGAGTTAATTATTTTCACCATGGATACATGGAAGGCGGATTGCGGTGATCGACCTCGATACCGTCGACCTAGAAATGTCCCGATTTCTCTACGGCCAGTAATAAAAAACCATTTCCCATGCTTCCTGGCTAGACCCAGCTGATGAACTTCATGCGTTATTCGGCGCTTGATTGCTTTCACCTGTTTTTCGCTCTTCCAGCAATCGAACTGGCCTGAACGATGTTAGGAAATTTTTCATTCCGCAGTTCTTCCGCAGTTGCTGTCAGGAAGGGAAATGGGAATGGAAACGACCTCTTCAGTCACGAGTCCGTCTTGAATCATTTTTATTGTAAAGCAGTGAGAAAAGTTTGAGCGCCATGTCACGGAAGTGATGTGTTCAAACTGGAACGCCTTTTTTCATTTCATTACGAAACGAAAAACAAAAATATGAAGAAAATTCAGGAAAGAAAAACTTCAACGGTTTTGTATTATCGGTTGTCTTTACAGACGAGATCGCACAGGAATCGATGCATGTTCGCGAATTTGGCCCTTTCCAACAGAAAAAATTTAATTTCCCAAATATTTTTCAAGCCATTACTCACCATTCATCTAATCTACGGAGTGATATTTAAAAAGCATTAGTTTTTTTCTTTGTTTTGGATAGCATCACTCTATTTCTGATTCTCCGAGGAAAGATTCAGCTCAACATTTGCAACAACGAAGTGATGACTGGAGTTATTTCTGCGAAAACAGTACTTTCATAAATAAAGTGGGTTACGTAGTTCTTATCACAAATTTCATGAATGTTACCGCATAGATGCAACAAAACCGCACCAAAAAAAATTTAAGTAAAATTATTGCATTAGAAGGTCGTTATTTCAATGTAGCTCCATGAGAGATTAATTGATCCTTTACAGGTACAGCGACAATATTCCAAGACTTCAAGTCGACATGCACTACACTACCCAAAGTAAGTTTGCATACCGGCGCAAAATCCAAAGAAAAAATCATTGGAGATCGCCAGAATCGGGATCCAAACGCTACATTTCCAACAATGACGTGATGACTGGAATTATATCTGGGAAAACGGTACTTTCATAAATGCAGTGGGTAACGGAGTTCTTATCACAAATTGCATGAATGGTACCGCATACCCAGGTAACACAGAACATTGAATCAACATGGATTGGATGTGGATTGAGTGTGCGAATATTGAGGGTTGAAGGTGAACATTGTTTCAATGTTGATACAATGTCGTCGCATCATATTGTGGATTCCGATTGGAGACTATTCGGATTATATTTATTAGATGTGGCATAATTGTTAACCCCTCTTAAAATGATGAAGAGTTGGACCTCTCCAATAGGTTTTCGGAGTACTATCAACATGGTTTCAACGTGGAAAAAATGAGAATCCTCAACTATTGAGTTGCATGCAGTCTATTATCAAGTATTTGAATAATTATTTTATTTGTATTCGGAAAAAGATACATAAACTATTTCCAATTATCCGACGGTCATCGCGGAGTCGTCTTGCATCTTCTCATGGAAGTTATGTTACCAGGGTAGTGTAGTCTAGGCGCGATCATAATGAAGTACGAAGAGCGCTCACTAGATGGTATACATGTTCCCCTGTAGCCTCCTAATGCAATTACGGATCTGTAACCTTCCATTAAAGAGTTTTCTTCCCACTTTCCTCTTTTTATTACGTAATTAATGAACACATATATTAGAAAAATGTGGAATTATGATGTTCTGATTGCAGAATGTGATTCGGAAACAAATTAAATGCCAAGGTTTAGTGTGAGCGCATAGAAGTCTAGGTGATTGGAGACGTGTAGAGCACACTCAAGTATAATGTGAAGTAATCCATTCACAAATCTTCTAAGAGAGGAGGTGAGGGGATTTATCCTCGTTTTGTAAACCAGTTATGCATACAAGGCTTTGGTGCTGTGTGCAGAACTGAAGAGGACCCATACTCGCAAACTTCTCAGTACTCTATGGGTACTGACCTATAGATACTGAAGAGGATTAATCCTCATTTGGATATGTAGTTCATCATCCATAGGTCAAGCGATTCATTTTGATGAATTTACCTCTACTTGATCCGTGGAGAAACCCAATCACGAGGGATTCATTGTGGAATGTTCAATGAATGTTGCCATCAATATTGTTTCGACATTCCATTTCAATGTTGAAACACTGTTGACAAAAATGACATTTTCACATTGAATCAATGTGGCACCTCAATGTTGTTTCAACATTATACATGTTGCCATGAAACATTTTTTCAATGTTGTTTCCAAATGGATGTGTTACCAGGGTAGATGCAACAAAACCGCACCAAAAAATTTATGTAAAATTTTTACCTGTACATTAGAAGGGAATTCTTTCAATTTAGCTCTATGATAGGTTAATTAATCCTTTATAGGCACAGCGACTATATTCCTAGACATCAAGTCGACATGCAGGAAACAACCCGACATAAGTTTCCATCCCGGCGCAAAATCTGAACATAGAAAAAATCATTGGAATAAAACCCGCCTCAATTCCGAAAAAGGCCTCTCTGCTGATGCAAGCACAACATACGTAGCACAAAATCGCGTCTTTCGGGTGCAAGGATAAAATCCATGGCCACACTTGGCATTGAATGCAACGCCAGCTTTTATAGGGAAATTATTTTTTTTTGCGACTGAAAACGGCCACTTCCACTAACATGCACAATTTCTTGTGCTATATTGTCTGCAAGGACAAGCGAAAATACCACACCACTCAAGTTTTCCATTCCTGAATTATCTTCATATTTTTCTGTCGTTCGTTTCGTAGTGTAATGAAAAAAACGTTCCTGTTTGAGCACATCTCTTCTGTGACATGGCGCCGAACCCCTATTCACTGTTCTACCATAAAAATATTTCAAGCAAGACAGAAAGGGACCCTGATTCCGGAACCTCCCTTCTTTTCAAGGAAAGACTTTAGAGAAAGGAGGGGAAGTCTAATTGGATGGAAGATCTTGAAACAGACAAAAAAAAATACTCAGAATGGTTGTCAAATGTGCCCAACCATGCCATTCTACCTGAGGCATTAACCTCCCTTACGGAAATGTCCTATAGGAAACCTATAGATATTTCTTATAGGAAGCCAATAGACTTTCCTATAGGTTTTTGAAACACGAAAAACCTATAGGATCCTATAGGGTCTTATAGATCTCCTGGCCTATATGATTTGGGGAGGATTTTTTGGGTTTCGAAACCCAGGCATTACGACGGGGAAGGCGACCCGGGTTAATATTGGCGCAGAATATTGGTGTAAATCAAAAATACCGATAATGGGTTTTTCCATCGTAGGGACGCTTGATTTATTAATACCAGTACTGTGCGGGTCTGTACAATTTATGGCGCCGCCACACATATGTCGCTGGGTCGCACGTCTACTTCCCTCAGTAGAGAGAAATAACATTCTTCTCTTGACCTAAGGAAAGAAAATACGGGACATGCGAGCACGTCTCTTTAACACGTTGACGACCAGCCTATTTTTGCTTGTCCGCCGCGTGGGACCAC
>CAJPEV010003590.1:0-29441 GCA_905338385.1 Darwinula stevensoni | reverse complement strand
TGAGATCGCCCCTCCTTAACCTTCGCTCGAGCGAGAACAGCCCCAAGACTTCTAAACGCTTCTCGTATGATAGTCCCCTGACCTCCTTCATCATTCTTGTGGCCCTCCTCTGTACTCCCTCGAGGGTCAACAAATCGCCCTTATTTGTAGGCCTCCAAAACGGGATGCAATATTCCAACTGGTGTCTTATCAGCGCCACATACAACGGAAGCTTTCCATTCCTCTCCGTTTGACTGAAGCAAGAATACATATTTGAAAACATTTCTCCCCAAAATGTGTGCCCCCAGGGCATGTACCTCCAAAGTGGGAATTTTTTGGACACAGCATCATAATAGGTACTTACCAAGTGTCATCATTCCATCATGTATAGAACATGATTAGAATTAGCGTGAGTCACTCAGTCACGATCGTCCATATACTGGGTTGGGAAAAATGTCTTGCAATACACTCCGCAAATTTTTCAAAATGTTATGACTTTATTGAAATCCAATTTCAGTCTACAATGTAATGACCTTTGTTGTGTATGACATGTTCCCAACGCACGGGTAACTGCTCGATGCTCTTTGCCCAGAACTCTGGCGATTGCGAAGCAAAGAAACGGCCGACATCATGTTTGAGCTATGCTCGATCGTCGAAGGCCTTGTCCCGCGGGTGATTCTTGAGGGCCTGGAACAAGTGATAGTCGGAAGGGGCCAAGTCCGGAGAATACGCTGGATGGGGTAAAACTTCCCAGCCCAGTTCCGAAATCGTCTGACGAGTCATCTTCGCAACACGTGGACGAGCGTTGTCATGCAGGAGAACTTTGTCGCGTTTGGGACGCTCTTTTTTGAATGACGCCATCCAACTTCTGAAGTTGAGCAGCGTAGACGACGGCAGTCACGGTGGTACCGGTTGGCAGGAGCTCATAGTAAAACCTTCGAATAGCAGAGGTCGTTCAGATGGTTGCCGATGGCCATATGCCCAAGTAACACAAGATATTCCAGCAACATTTAGGAAATGTTGATGAACAATGTTGCATCTATGTGTAAATGTCCAAAACGTCAACGTTGCTCAAATGTTGCGAAGGAACATTGCATTTGCGTTGCAAATCACTACTTATTCATTACATATACGTTGCAGATACGTTTCAGGATTTATGTTGCTGCAATGTTGATTAAAAACGTTTCTTCACGGGCACCTAATCTGGGCCTATATTGGCATTACGGAAAAGCGTAGGCTTCACTGGTCCTGAAGTGGACCGATATTCGACCAATATTGATTTATTTATTTCATCCTTTCGTACCATATACTTTACCTCTCTACTCAGACATTCCCATCAACAGGACGAAGCCTGTACTGGTTTTACCCTCTACCCATTCATAATACAGTATCTGTATATTGGACAGGCAGGAAACAGTACATTTTTGGAGGTGATCTTCCCCTGGATGCGCAAAATTGCACAATACAGGAAAAGGTCCGACCGCACTGTTCTATGGAGTGTCCACGAGAACAAGCCTTCGTTTCCTCATCTAGTACCCAGAATGATGATATGAAGTATTGATATCGCATCTCTCTACCATCGTTTGTATTGTCCTGTAGGATGAATTCGACGAGTTCTTGGAAAGGGTTCTTTTTGGGAATATGAGCTTTTCTTATATTGACCCCATTAATCTGTCTGGAAAATGAGGATAACAGGTGATGAAGTGTCGGTGTTCATTGATTCCTATAATGAGACAATGTGAGACATATGGCAAGGTACTAAACATTCCTGTGCGGGACTATTCCAGAGAAAGGGAGAAGGGCACTATTGTGTATTGTGAGAAAGCGAGACTTACGTCTCCATCTCGTGGCAAGGAGGACAACTTTACAATTCTCTAAAACTTCTAAGTCCATGTTGTATCAGAATGTTGTCGCTACGTTGTCGATGTCAGGAGTGTCAACATTCACTCAATGTTGATAGCCAATATTACCATGACATTTGTAGAAGTGTCACGGCAACATTCCAAGTGAAAACATTGAAGCAATGTTTTCTCAATGTTGTACAGCAACTTGCAACATAAAGCAACATAGGCAACATTTCGTAAACGTTTCCTCAACATACTGTGATACTTGGGTGGGTGACTCCAAGTGTAGTCGCGATTCGCGAGTGGTGGCGTTCGGCTTCGCGTTGATGGCGTTCCGCAGGGCTTCGTCATCGACTGTCGATGGACGTCTTGAGCGTGGTCGATCTCCGAAGGTCGAGTCACCAGATTCCAAGCGTTTCGACCATCGAGACACCGTGGAATAGTGGACGACGTTGCCCTTGAATGCAGCGCAGATGTTGTCTGCGGCGGCTCTCGCAGAGTGTCCTTGGAGGAACTCGTAGTAGACGATGGGGCGAAGAGTTGCTCGTTCGATCGGAGCCATGGCTGCCAACTGATGGCAGAAGCCGCCTCATATACCCCGAGGGCAGGAGCTTCGAGAACATTCCAGCTTATACAAGCTGTATGGATTATTCAAAAACCACTGAGTTTCCGCCCCCATGCAGATTCAAGGAATGTATGTGGAACCAAAATGATATTCCTCCTCTCTACATCCCCTTAGCTCTAATCCTTCTCTAATCTCCCTCTCTGGCGACTCGACCGGAAAGGAGAAATAAAGATAATGAGGTTTTGATGAAGAGATACCAGAACTCCTTGTGCTTCACCATACGCTTTGGTGACTTTTTAAAATTAAAAGTTGACTAGCGGCCTGCGGCCGCTACGCTGGCCGTCTAATAGGCGGAAATTCGAATCGTCTATGGTAAGCATAACGACTCCTTGACATCCTCTGTTCATCGCATTACCCATTTGGAACTGAACCGCTTCATTAGATTTATACACATACAGCTTACAGTACATAGGTAGATTTTCTTCCTAAACACCATCATCATGATATACGAACTCATTGGCACAATCGCCATTGTGAACGCTTCGGTTTAGCAGGTTTTCATGAGACTCAAGACGACTTTGCTGGTTTCGTTGCCCACAGCACATTCAATACTCTTGCATCACCGATTAGCTCATGGACTATTAGCATTAGCTTATGATCCAGATACCACTGATTCTGAAACAGTACGGGCCATTTGCAAGAACTTGTTCGACTTTAGAACAGAAGGAAGTTAGCGCCACTTTCAGAGCCTCAGGGTAAAGTGTGAGTTCCAGCAGGAGCACTTTTCCGTTGTGACAGCAATGTGAAACAAATGTCCCCTCCCTACAGCAAAATGTACAGCCTGACAGTGCTCTCTGCTTCAAACGACTGTAATTACTGAGATGACATGGAGATGCATAACAAAATGTCCCTAGTTCCGTGGTGTAATGGTAGCACACCTGACGGGCAAGCGGTAGGTCCAGGTTCAATTCCCGGCCGTCCCCCGGCTTTCGACACATGAGTGTTGCGTTTCTTGCATCAATTTGCTCAGCAGGCTGCACGGCTCTCCTATTCCTGAGCTTAGCTTTCGCTGCCTCTTGCTGTTCAGAGGTCAGAGCGTCCCTACTTACAGTTGTGTGCTGTTCACATCACACATTCTAGCCATTACGGCTAGCACCTCCTAAAGCACCGATTTAGGCATTGCACACCGCAAATGCAGTGGCGAACGTTGTTTCCGCATCAGCACCAATCGTTTTTTATCTGCAGCGACTGCCTCATCACCGTCCTGTGGGACATCCTTCAATATTTTTTCTTCGAGTTCAATCTCACCTCGCAAAAATCGCCACTATTTTGATGGGAGAAGCGGCCCGTTTGCGCGAAATATGAAACAAAGAACTTACGTTAATATTTTGAATTCATCAATCATGAGAACTCAAATAAATCGACCATGACATGAAACGCAAACAGAAAACTGTTGCATGGAAGCGATGGCGCGAACCGCCTCGCTTGACCTAACGAAAAAGATTACAGAACAAATACTTTAACAAGGAATGTATTCAAATGTAGAACTTGCAGTCGATCAGTGAAAACGTGACACGCATTTGGTAATATCACCCTTCGATTGGCACCACTAAGTATGAAGCCCATGGAAATAATGAGCCACAGCCTATTGCTCAGACTGGCATAGCCTCATGGACCTGGCCCTTTGAGCGGTGGATGCCTGTGGCTTAAAATGACAGTCTTGTAGACCGCACACGTTGGGGTGGCAGCCACCACTACAACTTTCGGGCTCTTTGCATGTAAGTATAAGATTTGCCAATATTACCTCATCAGCTGTCTTCACACATGGGCGGTATTGACAGAACTGGGCTGAGACTATGAGGGGTCTATGAATGCAGCAAATGACGAATAGAATTTGAGTGAAATCTCCTTATGCATGAAACCTGTCATAAGAAAGAGCATTCAAGGCCCGAGACTGTGGCCAATCGTCTGTGTATATTCATCGCAATCTGAGCCAGGGCTACGAGAATCAGACTGGCAGTATGTGGAGAGAGCTCAATATTGCACCTCAATGTTCATCTTGAGGTCTGGTTAAGCGGTGAACCTCGGTTGGCAAGTGGATACAGCCTGCTTCTTTTAGCCTGCAAGTTTCTCTACAAATGACCGCCCAGGACGGATTTACAAATTTCTAGGCTGTAGAGCAGGGCAACGATAATTATGATTGAATTTACAGTGTTTGTGCATTGTCCAACAAAGAACTAGCTATGGTTCCATACGCTCAAGAAGTAATAGGATAATATACAGGGTGGTCATGAAGTTCCAATTAATTTTATTGAAAAACTCAAAATTCTTACAAAAATGCTTAATGTGCACTTGACATTGTCAATAATGAACTAAATAAAACTGGTGATAGTAAATTAAAAATCAGTTATTAAATTTTTTTTTACTGAAGTTCCACATGACCACCTTCCAAATCGATGCATAACTGCAATCGATCTGTTCATCTGAATATTCAGAATGTTCAGCATGTCAGGGGTTACGGTGTTAATAGCAGCATCGATACGATCTCTTATATCTTCAACATTGAGATCCTTTGCGCTGTAAACCTTTGACTTAATGTAACCCCATTCAAAAAAAACCATGGGGGTTAAGTCAAGGGATCTTGAAGCCAACATTATGTTTGACTGTAGAGCAATCCAACGATTCGGGACCTTTCCGTTAGATAATCTCGCACAATGTTCGCGAAATGAAATTTGGGCTTCAAGATCCCCTGACCTAACCCCCTTGGACTTTTTTTTACGGGGGTACATTAAGTCAAAGGTTTACAGCACAAACTTTCTTAATGTTGAAGATATAAGAGATCGTATCTATGCTGCTTTTAACACCATAACCCCTGACATGCTGAGCATCCTGAATATTCAGATAAACAACAAATTGATTGCAGTTATGTATCGATTTGGAAGGTGGTCATGTGGAACTTCAGTACTGAAAAAATGTTAACTTATTTTAAATTTACTATCTCCAGTTTTATTTAGTTTATTATTGACAATGTGAAGTGCACATTATGCATTTTCGTAGGAATTTTGAGTTTTTCAATAAAATAATTGGAACTTCATGACCACACTGTATCTTGAAAGAGAAAAGAGATTGGGATACCATTGGAAGAGGATTCGCCATCAACAAAGTCAGTTCTATCCAATTCATTCATAATATCTTTAACAGCGATGAAAGTTGGCTTTGGATTCTTTTTATAAAGGATGACGAAAATCTCGTCGATCTGCTTCCTGTATTTCATATTTCTCAGCTCTTCTTCTTCTATTTTGGTGATTAGTTTTCTCTTCTCCAACTTATCGAGGAAGCGGGTTGTATTCAGCGGATAATCTCGGTCAAGAATCAAATGCTTCAAGCTGCTCAGGTCCTTTGGACGCCGATCAGACATTGCGCAATATGGAAGGCCAAACTGACGATTCAGATGGAATCACGACACTAGAATCACTCAGAAGCAGGCAATCTGAAAGAAAATCGGTGACTGAATGAAAGCAATATGAACTCGTTCCGCGTGAGATCCAGGAGAGTGGGGCATTAGGCGCTACCAAAGCCTATTTATCCTATTACCTTTCTTCAACCCTTTCCCGCGACAAAATTCAACCGTCCGGTATTCCTTTGGGAGCATCAAATTGAAATGGTGGCTAGCATTGGTCGATCGATTTGGTGGGATATGGAGATAGCTCATTCGGACATTCCTAAACTAACAGAACGGTTCTCACGTTGTATTCCTTACTTCCTAGAGGCATTTCGGTGACTGAATGAAAGCAACATTAACTCGTTCCGCGTGAGATCCAGGAGACTGGGCATTAGGATGAATCGGCTTTGGTAACGCCTATTACCTTTCTTCAACCCTTTCAATTTCAACCGTCTGGTATTCCTCCGAGAGCATCGGATTGAATTGGTGACTAACAGTGGCCGATCAATTGAGTGGGATATGGAGATATCTCATTCGGACATCCTTAAACTAACAGATTGGTTCTCACGTTGTATTCCATACTTCCTAATGGCATTTCCCCCTCAGAATTCGTCGAGACTGCTCGAGGAACTCTAGATTGGCCTAGCTTTCCTCGTCGTCACTGAAATGGTTCATGAAACTTGAAGTAGACCTTTATTCCGTCTAACGTTACACGTACTTTCCTGATAGGGCCATGAGAGACTGCTGAATAGGCCTGCGATTGGCCTAACGTTACACGTTTTCGACAAGATGTCTTGAAGACCATGGATTAATCATTTTAGCCTTAATTGGGCAGTAATTCGAGGATTGAATTTCTTTTGAACGAAATAATATAGGCCTGGGCCTGACCCGTAGACAGTGCATCGGTTAACCCTTTCAGACCTGGCGTCCATTCTAATCGACATAGCATTTTCAATGTGTCTATGGTAATTTCTTAGGATTCTTGTGACTTTATATATTACACTCCAATGGCCCCAACTATGGATAGCCCACTTCAAAAGGAGGAGTTCTTTCACCTGTCAGTTTTGTCATCTATTATGCAATTACATTTGTAGTACATAATACAAGGTATGATATGGTAAATTTATACAAAATATGAAAACGATATATAGAACAAACAAATTTAAAGTACAATAGCAAAAGAGCTCAAAAACCAAAGTATATTATTCCGATAATGGCTTTAGTTCAGGTCTGAAAAGGTTAAGCCTAGGGTTAACGTTAATGAGTCCCATAGAGAAGGGGGGTGGGGGAGGTGGGGTCGGGGTTGAAGAAAGGGAAAGCCTTTGAAAAATAGTAGTGGTAGAGATAATGTGAAAACTAAGAAAAGTGATGAGGCACAGCACGTCTCCGTAATCACGCCACGATTCACTGCCTCATGCAGTATGCGTTTTCCATAAGGATACCACCATGTTGTCACCTAAGTTGAGTCATGGTGCCGTACGTCATAGATAAGGGTAGGATCGGTTGTTGGACGTTCCTAGAACGTATCATTCCCCGCATAAAACTTCCAACTGAGTATTCAGAAACGTATGTCTAATGTGGTATTGGCCCCACAAAGAAGGTATCCAATATATTATACATTTGGAAGAACGAATGGATTGAAGCAACCTGGGCCAACCGGATCAAGTACCCCCCTGCAATGACTTATTGATATTTGAAAAAAAATACCTATATCATGGCATTGACAGGAATACCTACAGTAAATAAGAAAACGGAAAAGTAGAAAGTTAAATTTCTTTCCCACTTTTCTGTCTCATTTCTTAAGTTTGCTTTCCACTTAGCACCATTCTTGGAAAAGCGAAGCTAACGAGGGCTCTCCTGCTTGTTTGACTTGGACTTTGTCGCGTGTTCAAGTTGCTATCAAGAGGACGTCGAACATTTCCTATCGTTGCCTCTGCTATCAGGAAAACTCAGAAAGCCAAGAGTTGAGGGTTTCTCTATGTTCGCATTCTCCCAGCAGTTCAATATAAATGAATGAATTTCCAATAGCACCAGATGAAGATTCCTCATTCCATAGAAGTGAATAAAGTCTAGCAAAAGATGAACAATATCGCATTTATCTGGATTAATTGCTTTGAAGTAGTATCACGTTAGGAACAATTCTTTCTCATGTAATAGCAGTATGTATAGCAAGAATGCGGGAGACAAGATACATTATAGTGTTGTTTGGTTATGTTTTTTTTTACTATTAGAGATAGTCAGACATAATATTCGCTTCGTGAACCCAACCGAGAAAGATCATGAAGAGAAGCTGGGAAAGCGTTTGGAGAATGCGAAAATGTGTATAAAACAAAGGGGAAAGGAACTCATCTAAAATTCAATCAGTCAAGCTGAACGTTTCCCATCACCCATGTTCGTTTATAAACGGACTAGCGGCATGTGGCCGCAATTGCGGCCTACTACCCAAGTGCGTGTACATTCTTTGTCACAGCTCATCAACTACAAACTCTCTTAGGCAGATTGCAGCTTCCAAAGCGCGATCTGCTGTTCACGATGAAACATAATGCTTCAAAGAGATGCTGAGGCACAGCGTGCTACACCCGCCAGAATTCGCAAAAATATTACCAAAAGTTAGTTCGATGCGTGTCAAGTAAACAAAAATGATGGGAATCATGTAAGATCAAGGAACTCGACACACCCAGGAAAGAAACGGAGTTAATTTCATAATGAACAAAAAGAGAAGAAAACCGACAAAAAAATTGAAAATTTACCTAAAACTAATACCTAGAGCACTGGTAAAATTACTTAGTCCATGAAAATTAAGCTCTAATGTGATTTAAAAACGAACGAGGGAGCCTTAACACTTTGCGTACCGCTCACGGAGATCTCCGTTTTTGAGTCCCTTTGCCCGATAAAGTCTTAGCCTAAAATGGCATCGAGCTTTATGCTAAGGTAACTGAGGCTTAGGTCAGAGCGGCGGATCGACGGGGTAAATATCCGGTACGCAATGGGTTAATAACGAATATGACTTTCGGTCATATAACTAGGATGCTTGCAATCAAGATCGCCTTTCCCTTACCATGGAGGTCTAAAAAATAAATGAATACAGTAACCAGGAGAATAACTTCTGCTAAGACTGAGTGAGAACAAAAGAACCGCTCGCGACGATTTTATCGTCAAAAAGGGACCGCTGAGCCATGTACTACAATATAATAAAACCTGCACAGATAGACAAGAAAAAGGTCTGCCGCACCCAGTGAGGCAAGACAAAACCGCTCACAGCTGCACTCAGTTGGACGAAGGAAAAAACTGCTGCCACCAGTGTCACGTGGAGATCTCCCCCTTTCTCCCCCTCCCCCTCCTTTCAGTTTACGAAATGACGTCCCTGTTACTGTAATTTTCATTCACGCGGACGGAGGAGTATTTGGATAATGACGAAGCAGAACAACTTTAAAGCTGCTTTGATGTCGAAGTGAATGGTTCGATAACTCAGAGCAGATTCATCTCAGTTTCATAATTGGTGCTGTTGAACTCAGATAACTAAAAGAAATTAACACATTGAATGGAAGGGTTTTGAAGGGTAAGAAATGACCTCGCTGCCCAGGTCAATGGAATTTGAGCGATTGACCTCGTCAACTTGATCCTCTTCCGACGCTCTCCAGGTTCCTCTAGTGACCTCAGGAATTTAGGGAGGGTCAAATGACAGGTGGGTTGAAAAATGACCCTTTATGACACCTGACTTCCGCTTTGACGGCAAGGGGCACCTGTGGGGCGTATTCAGTCAAAATGCGCTTGTCGGATCAAGGTATGAAAGGATTTTCTTCCGAGTTCCTTGACTAGTGCGAACGTCCCACCATTCGTTCTGGAAGTGTGAGTCAGTTCCAGGCGGAATTTCTGAACAGAAGCCAGCCACTTGTGCCTTTCCTCCTGTGGATGACAGTGATCGGCCTCTCTATGAGTTTCATGACAATTTGCTATCTATTGAATATTAGGGATTAAGCCTAGGTTCTATTTTTTTTTTAATTTAGAATAAGTAGAAAGATCTACGTATATTACAGCACCCCCTGTGGCCGATCCATTCAAATCAACGAAATTCGTCATGATGAACTTTTCAAGCTAGGTCAATGTACTTCCAAGTCTACACAATGCATGAAATTGATAGAGCATAACGATGCCTTGACAGGAGGAAAATCTACTCTTTTGAGTTGTGGTGTTGGCGAAGGCTCCTCCGCATCCCGTGGACAGGAAGGGTCACGAACAAGGAAGTGTTGGAGCGCATCAAGCCGGATATGTCACTTGAAGGCAAGATCACGAGACTCAAACTCACGTATTTCGGCCACGTAATGCGATCGAATTCATTAGAGAAAGATCTCATGCTTGGAGTGGTCAGCGGTAAGAGACGACCTGGTCGTCAGAGAATGCGTTGGCTCGACACCATCAAAGCTGACACGGGATTGAGCTTAAGGCAACTGACGGATGCGGTACAAGATCGGACAGCATGGAGAGAACTAGCCCATAGAATCGCCAAGAGTCGGACACGACTGAATGGATAACATCATCATCATCATCATCAACGATGCCTTAGATGCCTATAAAAACGACAAAACAGTCATGGGAAAGGGAACTCCGCTGCTTTTTGGTGCATTTGAATAATACAAAATTCGTATTGTCGTAAATCCACGGATGGGGCGAATAAGGGTAAGAGTTAGGTTGAGGGTTCGTGTGAAGTCAGACCATTGGAAATTTCAGCTTCGGAAGGAACATTTCACTTGTCACTTGGAATGCGACTATCCTACCCATCGTTGGATATTCGTCATCACGGAGACAGTTACTTGAATCCTGGGAGCGGGCGGAAGCAACATGGGGTATTATACGAGGGAGGAGGCATGCAGGGGAAAACGTGACCGATTCCTGCAGGATTCCCAGACTTTACATCAGTCAAATCACTACAAATCAGAAAATTATGAATATTTTGGCATATAATTGGGCAGAGCCCTTCATGACAGTCGCCTCTAAATATCGGTGCACAAAAATCGTAGCATTTCCTATTCGTTCCCGAGTAATCCGGGTCCGAAGAAAATGGCTTAAAAAAAAACGTGATTTTCGAAAGTGTTTTCAATTGGCACGTGAAAACTGTCTATAGGATCTGAACGTCACTTAATAAAGATGCAACTAGACATGAGGCAAAATTGTATATATGGATTTCTCGATGCGTTGCTTACGACGGATTTGGGAGGAGCAAACGTGAAGCGCAACGAGACGAGATTTTCGCAAAATTCGTTCCCCATCCCGAACCCGTGGTACTATCATCGAGAATTTTACATCATTGTTTAGAATAGAATCTAAGGAAGAGAATGAAACTAATTTCAAAGTTCTGCGTGGAACGATGCTGGATATAAGCCTCTGAAGAGACCCATCGAAATCGTGACCTTAGTCTCGAAAAGTGGCTCATGGACCCTCCTTCGAGGTCCCTAACAATATTTATAGAGCGGAATTTCGATCCAGGGGGGTTAATTTTTATCTTTTATATGTACCTTAAGTAACTCTTCATTTCACAACTCCGAAAATTCAACTTTGTGTCTAATACATTTACGTTGTTAGCTAAGAGTTTGTGCTTTGCACAAACTCTGCTGTGTCTGCTGAAACGAAGGTAAACTTCATGTGGTATGTCTGTTCCAGGAGGTGGGATAGAATATTCAGATAATTGTGTTTTTTTTTAATGTAATCAGTGGAGACACTTTCACTGGTTAGGATCTGCGCATATGGTTTTTATTAATTCATGTCACAAATGGAGCACAATAACATGGGTTAGAAGTTGTCTTCTCAACTGACTCGCATTGCACACCTGTGTCCATCTCACTGACGAGTCCTAAAGACGAAAACCCACTCATCGTCCAACTTGAAGTAGATGTAGTAGCCAGTTTCGGATGGAACATGGCCCGTGAAGCTCGTGCCGACGATGCAGCACCATGCACCGCCTGGGTACTCCTCTACCATTGCCTGCTGAATTCGCTTTGCCACGTCCGAGTTCTCCTTGTACCTGTTGAAGGCTTGCCTGGCCACTGTCAGGACATAAGTCTCCATCTGCATGGTCATTTCTGACTTCGACACATCTGGCTTCGATCCGGTCTGGTAAATTACATATCGAAAGACAAAGGTGTAGAGCGTGAATGAGACCAGATGCATTGCACACAGATTCCGTCAATAAACCGTCGTTCATAGTCCAATCATAAACTCCGTCTCGCCAACCGCTCAACTAAAAGTTGAAACTTTCGGGGGGGAGGGGGGAGTTAATGGAATGCAATCAGACATTTTTGCGGACGATTACTGTATTAAGTGGTATTGTTATATATATGGAAAAAAAATTCGAGAATGAATTAATAACCTCCCAACTAATGCCGAAGGCATTCCTGGGAATTATGTAGGAAAGGGGGAATGTCCCTCGGTCTCTCCTCTTCCCTGCCGACCTTGGGAGAGGTTGAGTCCTTTACTCTTCCCTACATCGTTGAGCCACTGTCGTTCCCTGGCTGGAACGTTTGTGGTGAACGTTTCCCCATTGTTTCGATGGATTTCCGGTGGAATACGGGTCTAATCATCTGCCATTTCCATGGATATTATGGAGAAATGGCAGATATTGCGATCGGTCTGTCACTTGTTTCATTTTGTCTGTTCGCAGTATCCACTGCAACCGGACAACACGACTTGCTGCGCAAGTGCAGCTTTCCGCCTGGGGCGGGGTGCCTGTCCTCCACTAAAACATCCACTTCACTTCTAGCCCTCGCGGATGATTGATACATAATAGACAATGGGACAAAGCGGCTGCTCGCGGTCGCGTAGACAGGGTTGCTAGGCGTGCATGTGAAATGGCGCATCTGCTATCCTACACTTTATACTCTCCTCCCATCTCCACGCGACACGGACGCCGCCTGGTAGCTTTTGTACAGATAACAGGTCTGGAAAGGTATATCCGGGTATGGTATGGTTTCTGTCGATGATAAATAAAGTTCTGCCTTATCAATCCTTCGCCGCTCGGTCTATTAAGTTTACCATTAGGGGCCATTTGAATGGAAGATCTGTACCTGGGCTGGTACTCAATAGTTTGATATTGTGTGCAATACGACATGATGGGTTTAAGACCCTTGGGATCCGTCTTTCGATCTTTTAATCGACTTTTCGTATACCCGTGTTCGATGACTCGTCAATCCTACACTTAGAGAAATCGTTGAATCCAAGCGATACACTTCGGTGGATTTTCGCATTTCGATTTAATTTTTTCAAGAGGAATGGGGATCAACTGGAATTCCGATTCATATCAGTCTCTTCCCGACCGTGCCAGGTCCCCTGAAATACGTCTGCAAAACCAAAATGCGTATCCAGCCGAGCTGAGTGAGTGGGGCTTGAGTGGGTTTGCATGTCGACCTCCGTCTTCCACTTCATCATGTGAAAGAAGGGACCCTCGGGGTAATGCATTCACTGTTTAGGGATTCACGCGCAGGAGCGTGAGAGTACATGGTATTTTCGCCCATAGAAAATCTGATGCGTTTGAACCGCATCACATGGAGGACACATTTTTTCATGCCCAAAATGCATTAAATTGATGGACGAAGTATTCTGTGTGAAACAAGTACATGATCGAAGAGGCTTAGAGTGGACTGTCACAGAAAAGCCAGTTTAAATGCCAACGGCATTTTTCTCGCATATGCAAAGGTCGTAGAAAGCGAATGAAGAGAAACTTACTCCGGCCTTCACGTCATTCTTAAGCACACAGTGCAGCAATGTGTTGCATATTGGGCAGTTTATCACAATGGAAAGCCTTAAACGGTGATTATTCGTAATTTGCATGCACTGTAAGATGTCATAAGACATGGGTTTGCCACAGTCCTCAGTGCCTGTAATTCGTGGCGCATTCGCCCAAGTGGTGCACTGGTTGCTTCGAAAGGGATGTCAAGCATTTTATAAGCTTCCTGCCACTTCCATGTTAATGTATCAATGCATTAACGATACCCCGTCTGCACTTACCCCTGATGTATTTACGACCACAGCGCCCCTTCTAAACATTTACCGTCACGTTCTGGGCATGGAAAGAACCGTTTGAACCTCTGTTTTTGAGGAAACAGTTGCATCTAACCATGCCTTCAAAACTTATGCCCAAACGAAGTTGGATGGTATCACTATGACAAGTATGCACAACTCAACTCACAGTCATGCTGGCGAAAGCAGATGCCAAACTGGCCATTTCCGCGTTCTTGAAGTTGAATTTCTGGACAGCCATCTTCCCTTAACGTTCGGTCTCTCCCTCAGTAGACACCGTAAAGCGAAGGTAAACGTATGCTCGTGATCGCCTCGACCCAACCGAATCTAAAACAGGCCTGGGAGGCACGAGGAGTCCCTGAATCTCCTGCAGCTGGGGGGTCTGAGAGCTCTCTCATGAGACCAAGGTTTCGTTGGGAGAAATCCACACAAGGATGCCGGAGGAACGGGTTTTTCTCTTTCTCATGGGGATTCCTTCAATACTTGCTGACCATCGCTTCCATTTTCCTGAGTCCAAATCAATACAGTGTGCTCAAAAACTGGATACGCCTTACAGGGAATTTACATATTACTACTATTTACTGGTATGACGATTCAATTCTTCTCGTAATGAAGGAGACGAATCCAATATTACCTTCCTAGGAATCGATGACAAGATTCAACAACCCTTCACAAGGATGTGGAGTGGATGTGAATGAGTGATAAAGTGTTATGAGTTAAGTCTCAAGGACTTACAATTCCATTATTCATTCACTCACTTTAACTTTCACTATCTTACATTTTTTCACCCGTATTTTACATTAAATGAAATTCACTGTCGAAAACTTCGAACCTTCAGTTCAAAAACGTTGATACAGGAATTAAAATGCGTTCTTATTAAGGCAGCCGGGTACCGATGCAGCAGTTTTCCGAATGGAGCCAGTCATTTTCATCCGAAAGAAGCAAAAAACTTAAAATATCGTAGCATATAATTTTATATCTGTTGAAAAAGAGTTGTTACATGTGTGCCTAAAAGCTTACTGGAGTCAAGGCACTGCAGCCTGATTTACACCATGTTGAAGTCAATAGCTTGTTTTTTTTTTAGCCACCCTGTAGGTATATGAGAGATTCATATTGCACATATGCAGTGTGCTTATAAAGGTAGTTCGTCTATTCAAATAACTATCGTGAAAACTGCATGGTGGATCAAGGATAATTTGGTACTTATACAAATGGGACCATGCGGAACACGTTCCCATGGACAATGACTGTACACACCAGAGGGCACGAGCATCGCCGGTGTCCACCAGAAGGTGCGCAGTGCGTTCCTAGGGTATAGAAGACGCTCCTCGCCTAGGCGCCATTTGGTCTTAGGCTGGCCCTGCCTTGGGGGGGTACGAATTTTGAAACGCCACCTATGCTATGACCATCCCCGGAACAAATGAGGAAGCCATGCAAAGTTTGGTCGGACTGGGGTCGTAGTTGTGGCCGTGCATAAACGACAGAGAGACACACACACACAAACATTTAGAAATATAGTATAGATATGCAAGTTGTCGAGATGATTGATTTATTTTTTTTAGAAAAATTCATTGAGCAATGATTTGTCCCGTTAAAAAGTTTATAGGTGGATCATTGCACCTCAAGTGCAGTCATGGTCTATGCTCCATCATCACTAAATTCAATAAAGAGTAGTTTGCCCAGTTTTGGCCTTCAACCGATTTTGACCAAGTTCGTATCTTTAAAATTGGCTTCAAGACCAAACCTTTTGGAAGGGCCCTCAGATGCAAGTGATATTTAGCAAAGAGGCTCATGGGCCTGTAAGGTGTTCTTTCCTACATAAAAAGTGGGGTAGCACAAAGATAGGGGCACTGTTGTTGACCGGAGGGCCTCCTAACGGCATGCAGTATCTTCTTGCGGATGTGGAAAAACCTGAGACTCATAAACCTCGGTCGAGTACCAGTTGCATCCAACTGTCCCTTGAAAAGTTATGGCCAATCAAAACAGTGTGGTGACATAATAATCGTGTAGTCAAGAATAAGCATCTGGGGGTTGGGGGTCAGTTTGCGCCATGACCAAATCTGAACTCACTTTTCTCCGCCTCCTCTGGAGGAACAGACGAATGTTTTTGCCTGTCGGCCATTCTCAAAATAATCCGACCGTTTGCCAACTTTCATTGAATTCTGAGATGGTCAGGCAAAGATCATTAAATGATCCACCTCTAAACAGAGTAAATACCGTAACCTGCTGACGACTTTTTTTGACCGGACGTAGAATTAGGTAGGTGTAGTTTGCTGCGTGACCATGCGTTGCAGAGTAGAGGAAGATGAATCGGATACCGGACCTTTCCGTATCCGAACATCGCTTCTCCCCCGTCAGTAGCAGAATACTAGGTCAATGGGCCAACAAGTCACTTGATGCGGATGAGTGAACACCTTGTAACCGTCCAGTGCCGATCGCATGGCCTATATTTACTTTTTTCTCAATTTATGAAACTGTGTTTCTCCCATAGAAAACGGTTGGCCTTTTTTACTATCAAACTATGTATTTATAATCTTTTTATCTCGTATCTCATCGACTGAGAATGGGTAAACCTTGTTTGTTTCTCTCAAGCCTTTAATGCGCACCCTTCCCATCCCACGTACTGTACAGCTCTTTTTTCCAACTCCTGGCAGGATAATACTTATTTTGAACGAAAGAAATTACTGTATAATACATTAATGATTCGTTAAAGGGCGTGACATGATTCTTGCCGGCAGGGCTAGTCCCTTCTCTGGATTGGCCCAGTCCGAAGCTTCGTGTATTGGCGTCGGAATCATTCTTGCTCCATACACTTGCATTATTAATACCCTTGTTAGCTGTTTTTTCAAAGGGAGTATCATACCCTTCCTGAAAATTGAGATAGGTTGTTTCATAGATATCGCATAGCATCTTCCCTCTTTTCCCCTCAGCGCTCACTCCAACGGAAAGCATTTCTCAAAAATCCATATCCCTCCAACGAGTCTCTTATCTGATGGAGGACCCTTCAATTTCCGCGTTCTACATTCAATCGCCTCGAGACATCGGTGTGGTCATACCGTTTCAAAACATTATGTCGTCGTCCGAATAAATAAATAAAATATTTAGCTAATTTGGCACATATCACTCCAATTCTCTCGCAACATTCTCCTACTCGAGTTGTGCCTCTCGATGCACACAAATGAGATTTGAAAGATGACTTATAATAACATGAAAAAATCCACATCACAGATTAGATAACATACTCTGAGATCGTAGAAACAGGGTGTTCTCCCCACGCACTAGAGACTTTCCACACTCTCGATTTATGCGGCGGAGCACACTCGGCCGTTTACATGGACAGGTTCTTGAATACAGAGGTAATTTTCGAATGAAGACATTTCCACGCCATGGAAGGAAAAGGCCTTCGACGTCTGGTTTTTTCGTGTTTCTCCTTTTCCTCCCCTATATAGACGTGGATTCCTCTCAGGGAAATGCGGACCCTCTGCTCTTCACATCCATGAAGGCTCTCGCCAGAACCATCCTGGGTGACCGGCTAATAGGAAACAAGAGGCGGTCAGGTCTCATTCCTCGATTGCTTGGGACAGGTTCGCCACCTGGTTTTAGAGAATGTAACCAGACCGGTATAATGGGACTCTATGGCGCAAAAGTTTTGCTCGATTTGCATGAAAACGCTCCCAAATTAGGAAGAGCCATTTGGTGTAGTGTGAGCACTACTTTTAGAGCACAACTATAGCACAAAAACGCTAGCTAGAACGGCAAAAACTCTATATGTATAATTCATGGCTGATCATAAACTACTACATGAACCATGATGTGAGTTACCTTCCTCGAGCAAGTCCGTAATTCATTGATGTATTGTTTATAGGGGTGAGAGGGAGTACTTTTGCAAGAGAGCGCTTTTCAATTTTCAGGGTGGAAATTATGGGTAGAACTTACTCTTAATTCGGTTCATTTAGTTATTCCCTGTAGAATTCCAGGATTAATGGATTCTTAACACTTCCAGCTACTTTCTGCTTAAAAACATTTTCCCGTCGTGGATGCAGGACTCCCATTTTGAAGGGTCAGGAACAATCACAAACATCAATGCAGTCTGTTCTTTCCAAACATGACACGAACTCTAAGGCAATATAAAAATCATCATAGGCTAAACTGCTAGAGCAAAGATTGAAGAAAACCCTATTCGGACCGGATATGGATACAAATTGTTGGAACGTAGAGGCTGGCAGTGGCAGCGAGTACAGTCGTGTTCAAGAAATTATTCCAATAAAAAAGGGGGATAATTCACGATAGGCGTAATCCATGGGCTCCACGTTCGTCTCTGGGTCGACAAAGAACGAGCTCGAGAAGAAAGGCAAGGGATGAAAGCAAGTATCCTACCATCAAGAGCAGGAAGGGACTCTGAAGGTGAGTCAGGGAAAGGGGCAGAGGACCACGGAAATCCTGGGTGTTCGTGTTGCGATCCCTCCCAAGTTTTACAAGATTTCCAGGGGGATATTCATCTTACTCCCTTGAAACTTTAATCTATTTCGGGCCACATTGTTTCGAGTTTATGCGCTAGATTTAATAAAGATCGAGATTATCCTTCGTTTTGTTTGTTTCTCTGGTCATAAGTGGATGAGAGAAGTTGTTGCGTCGGTTGAGACTGAAGTCATTTAAATATTAGTTTTNATAACATACTCTGAGATCGTAGAAACAGGGTGTTCTCCCCACGCACTAGAGACTTTCCACACTCTCGATTTATGCGGCGGAGCACACTCGGCCGTTTACATGGACAGGTTCTTGAATACAGAGGTAATTTTCGAATGAAGACATTTCCACGCCATGGAAGGAAAAGGCCTTCGACGTCTGGTTTTTTCGTGTTTCTCCTTTTCCTCCCCTATATAGACGTGGATTCCTCTCAGGGAAATGCGGACCCTCTGCTCTTCACATCCATGAAGGCTCTCGCCAGAACCATCCTGGGTGACCGGCTAATAGGAAACAAGAGGCGGTCAGGTCTCATTCCTCGATTGCTTGGGACAGGTTCGCCACCTGGTTTTAGAGAATGTAACCAGACCGGTATAATGGGACTCTATGGCGCAAAAGTTTTGCTCGATTTGCATGAAAACGCTCCCAAATTAGGAAGAGCCATTTGGTGTAGTGTCTCGTGATGAAAATCTCGTGTTGATATCGTGTTTTTGCGATCGATCTTGCCGTTTTTGAGATATACATATTAAGTACCGACTAGTATTTGATGATGTACTTGGTACTACACTCAATGGAAGAAGCTCCAAGTCCGTAATTCATTGATATATTGTTTATAGGGGTGAGAGGGAGTACTTTTGCAAGAGAGCGCTTTTCAATTTTCAGGGTGGAAATTATGGGTAGAACTTACTCTTAATTCGGTTCATTTAGTTATTCCCTGTAGAATGCCAGCATTAATGGATTCTTAACACTTCCAGCTATTTTCTGCTTAAATACATTTCCCGTCGTAGATGCAGGACTCCCATTTTGAAGGGTCAGGAACAATCACAAACATCAATGTAGTCTGTTCTTTCCAAACATGACACGAACTCTAAGACGATATAAAAATCATCATAGGCTAAACTGCTAGAGCAAAGGATGAAGAAAATTATTCGGACCGGGTATGGATACAAATTGTTGGAACATAGAGGCTGGCAATGGCACCGAATACAGTCGCGTTCAAGAAATTATTCCAGTAAAAAAGGGGGATAATTCACGAGAGGCGTAATCCATGGGCTCCACGTTCGTCTCTGGGTCGACGAAGAACGAGCTCAAGAAGAAAGGTTAGGGATGAAAGCAAGTATCCTACCATCGAGAGAAGAAAGGGACTCTGAAGGTGAGTCAGGGAAAGGGACAGAAGACCACGGAAATACTCCTTTCCTTTCATCACATTCGGATTGACATTCAGGGCTTTGAAATTGCGATGCACCGTATCTTCGAGGGCAGTGCTCCACCACTGTTGGATCAAGCCTGCTTCCACCATCCTCATCATGTAACACTCAAAGGTTTCCTTCAATCCCGTCAATTCCTTCCCTGTGATCCAAGCCACGGGCACGCATAAGAATTGAGTTGGGCTGACGCAATAATCGTTCCTCCGATCGTCCCCGAGGGCCCAGACGTTGCTTTTATAGTCGACCAGGGCGAAGGACTCGGTCATGACTCCGTCGAGGGGTAGATGGTACTTCCAGTCTTCATTGTAGGGAAACCAGGTCATCCGGTCGGCCAAAGTCATCAAGGCTGGGTCCCCAGATGTTCGATATTGCAGCGCGATTGCTTCACCGAAGTCCACGCTCCCCCATTTGTAATTTGAATTCACAAGGTCCTCTAGAGATCCAGGTCTACTTTGGAGACCAGGAAAGACGAGGAACGACACCAGACTGCTTGTGTACGAAGTCACCAAAACTGTCACGTAACACCATGAAAGAGCGAAGAGGATTCGACTGGGATTTACACATTTTTGCCTCAGATCGAGAGGCTGGCCTGTGTGAAGCAGCATGTAAAGAAATATGGCATTCCAAAACCGGATACCTTAAAGAAACGGCCGAGGACAAGACTTGTCAATACAAGGATTGCGATCATGGTAATCCACACAGACCAAAATTCCATGGCGTCAGCAACTTTATCCAGCCGGGCTACGGTCTCCGAGGTCGAGTCAAGAATGTCCAGCAATCCACGATGAAGGTGAAAGTATGATCCATGTTCGAATGGTCAAAGTACTTCCAATAAAGGATGAAGTCGGAGAAAGCCACATGAATAGATCCGTCATCCACAAGGTCCAGGAGCCCCGTCCACGTCTCGTCTTTCAGTTCACCCCACAAGCGATCTTCGGGCAAGATGAACTCCACCGAGAAGTTGAGTATCCTGGAGAGTTCCCAGAGCATGGAGACTTCCAGCCCTCGCACTTCCTTAAACCCCGTCGGCGTCTCGCTGGATGCATCCCAGCTGATAAATGGAGCATAACTCAAAATGCCCACACGAATGACTTCTCCCTGGAAATCCCAAGGAGGGCCACAGCCTCCGCAAGTGAGACACAACGAATGGGAAATCCCTACGGAGAGTACTTGCAGGAACAGAATGAAGAAAGCCTTCCCATCTTCCATCACTAATCCCGAATGAGGGAACGAGGAACATCGGGCCAAAAATAAATAGGGCCGGAAAAGAAAAGAGATGTCATTCCACCTGGACCTCCTTTAAGTGTTTACATTCTAGCTTTCATTGTATCGATACGCGGGATGCCCTTTCTCCTCTATAACGACATTTGTGTAAACAATTAATGATTGATTAATCGATAGGGGACCCAGACTTACAGGAAGCCTAGGATCTCTCTTTTGTGTCATTAAGGCTGCCTTTCTGAGCACAATGTTGCGGACGAAAACGAACTCCGTTCTGGGTGTTCGTGTTGCGATCCCTCCCAAGTTTTACAAGATTTCCAGGGGGATATTCATCTTACTCCCTTGAAACTTTAATCTATTTCGGGCCACATTGCTTCGAGTTTATGCGCTAGATTTAATAAAGATCGAGATTATCCTTCGTTTTGTTTGTTTCTCTGGTCATAAGTGGATGAGAGAAGTTGTTGCGTCGGTTGAGACTGAAGTCATTTAAATATTAGTTTTCCGTCCTTCAAATTTCAAAGTCATAGGTTCTCTTCTTTAAAATATAATTTTTTTTAAGTTCGCATTTGATTTCTTCGAAGTGTTCTATTGCTCGTAATGTCTAAGACGATGGCTGACATCCTAGTTAATATACACTTGAGCTCCGTGCAAGGACATAGATGTTCATATGGGTTGGTATCACCAAAGATTGACATCTGCATGCAGTGTTTCTACGTTCGGTTTCTGAAAGCTACACTTCCATATCGAAAAATTCCATTTCATTTCTAGAAATACTCTTAACACCATATGCTAAGATAGAAAAATCCGGTATGACACGGACGTCCTGTCTTATCGCACGCATGAGCAGAGAATTCACAGAATTTGAACGAAGGGGACGTCAAATGAGTCGGCACCCGACTTGTTCACTTCGGAGGCAGTTGACAGAGATAAAACTCCTCCGTGAAGGAGCGATTGGGATCCGTCCAGACGCGGAAGTGGATGAAGGTGCCGCTGACGTACTCCTTCGGCTCGGTGCCGGTGCAGCTCCAGGCGCCGCCGTATTCCTCCTCCATCGCGCGCTGGATGCGGTCCCTCATCTTGACGTCGTGGGTGTAGGTGTTCGCGACCTGACGGGCCAGGACCGTGGCGTGGGTCTCCATCTTCATCGTCATCTCGGATCTGTGCACGAGCAACTTCCGGTTCATCTGCATGGAAGGAGTGTGAGGCATGCACTTCACAATCGTAGGTACTCCTATCAAAACGGAACTGCTCAATATCGATTAGACGATGAGCGCAAGATCCTGAAACTATGGGACGTATAGCATCGTTCTTCGCAAAATAGGGAATTAATAATATTGCGTACTTTTATGCTTCTTCAGTTTCCCTCTAGGGGTGTAAAAGGTGGGGAGAGGCTTATTGAGAACGCTTAATGAAAACGTACAAAGTATAACAATTCTTCACAGGGGTGCGACAACATTACGGATTGCAATGATATGCATTGACGAGTCGCTCTCGCACGGAAGGAGTTTCGAGGCAAGAAAATTCGGGAAACTAGCAAAGTAGCGAGCTGGAGCCAAAGCGTTCTAAACCCCCACCCCGCCCAATCCGCCCACCATCCGGTCTGAATATGTGCACGGTTGATCAGGAAGAGAGAAAGCAGATGCGCAGCCCAAAGGAGACGGTTTTTCTGCCCGAAGGTGCACATTGGGTGCGAGATATTCTGATAGTAAGATATGAGTCTTTGACATCAGGATAGTTCTCGTCCACCTCTCTCCCCCTCTCTTCCTCCTAGCCCCTTGGGATGAAATCCACTGATGAAATGCTACTGTAGGAAATTTATTGTTATGTCACTTTGAACTTCCTGGGGGTCCGCTATAAATTTCACAAGAAATACAGTAAGTGGATTCACTTGCACCTGCTTAAGACCTTTCGAAGGAAGATGAATAATCGAGTAGCTCATCTCGCACTGAATACTTCCTATCGAAAATCCATATTAAGTTGTGATTGTTGATATTTCTTTCTTGCTCCACTCTAAGAAAAGCAGATCCCAAGTCCACAACTCCTCGCGACTGACGCAACTCACAATAAAGCTGCCGACGGCCGAAGCCAAGCCGGATATAAACTCCGAGGAAGGAGAGCTCGATAAATCCATACTCCACGAGTGCACTCTTTGCCTCTGCATGCATGCCAACTCTCAGCGTGCGGCGGTTATCGGTTGTTTACCCGAGTAAATATGATAAAGTTATCGGCTTGCTAGAGACAATGCACCGATTTGGCGCTATGGAAACCAAACCCTCGGTGCCACGGACTGAGAACTCCTATTGATTCCTCTTCCAGCAGGAGCAAAGCCCACTTCACTAAACATTCCATGAAGTAGCAACAGATTTTGAAATGCTCCTTAACTCTGCACGATGAATCCACCAAAGAAAGGGTTCAGATTGGCCCAAGACACATTGGGAAGGGGAAGGCTTTCAACTCCCGCTTTCTTTTCATTTAAATTCAATGTGTGCCGAGTTGCTTCTTCTTTGCAAGCCAACCGATGTTCCCAGCAGGTGTCTACGAGAATTTCAAATCTTCCTATGAGAGTATAGACTCTCCACAACTTCCGAAACAGTGCTCAAACACTGATCTAATCCATCTGGGGGGAAATTTATAATTTATTTCTATACAACCCAAAGTGCCAAACCGAGATGCAACTAAATGCGCTATCTTATGTTAGAAATGTTGCATCCGCAAGCACCAAACCTCACAACGCCAAAAGTTCAAATATCACAATGTTTATAATCATGGAAAATGGTACCATTTTTCAAAAACAGGCCGGAGCTCCCACGCATTTCTATTAAAATTGCGTCCATACTTCAATGAAAACAAGTCAGGCAGAACCGAGCGACGCCTGCGGCTCTGAAGGGAGATTTGTGAATTGCGCGTAAATCTAAGGCAACAGTGACCAAGGGCAGAGCGGCTGAAAAGACACTGGATGCGAATGGGTTAGGATGACAAATTTGGACAAACGGACTACTTGTATAATGCCATCAGAAATTGTATTGACGCGATCGTAACTCTTACGCATCCCGGAAATTCTCGGGCTATATGGCCTAGAATCATTCTGCCTTAGCCTGTAGCGCGAGGCCTGTCAGCCTATGCCTATCTAGGCCATAGGCTGCGAGAAGAATATGGGACGATTTGTACCCTTCCGCGAGTAAATTTCTTTAGACTAATTCAGCCATCTATTCTCTGCTACCACAATTTTCGATTTGAGATAGATCACTCGGGATGGAGAACTCTCATGTTGTGTCATCACTTACATCTTCGCTCGGGCTTGTTCTTCACGAGCGATCCGTCGTGCTTATAATGCAAGGGGAACCACATGAACGAAATCTGGAGTTGTATACTGAATCGATAAGTCTTGTTTAACTGCTGTAACTGGACATAATGAAGCATCTCAGAAATTCCATTTAGGACAGTAGTGGTGAGTGCAATCGATTGCGCCAATAAAGGATATGAAAGCGATGCCAGAGACGTCAGCTTCACATGGGTCTCAGGATTGCGTGAGAAAGAACTCGATCATAAAGGTAAGGCATGGAAGCAGGTATCCAACCATCAAGTGAAGGAATGGACTCAGAAAGTGAGCCAGGGAGAAAGGCAGCGGACCACGGCGTTTCTCCTTTACTTTCAGCACATTTCGGGTAACATTCATGACGTTGAAATTGCGAGGTACAGACTCTTCAAGGGTCGTGTTCCACCACTGCTGGATCAGGCCTGCTTCTACCATCATCCTCAATATGTACCAATCAAAGGCTTCCTTCAATCCCGTTAGTGCATTCCCCGTGATCACGCCCACAGGTGTGCATAAGAATCCGAGCGGGCTGATGTAGTAATCTTTCCACTGATTGTATCCAAGCGCCCAGTCGTTGTTCTTATAATCGACGAAGGCAAAGGACTCGGTCATGACGCTGTTGAGAGCAATATTATACTTCTAGGCCTCATCATATGGGGACCAGGTCATCCTGTCGTTCTAAATCATCAATAGTGATTCCTCCGATTCCCGATATTTCTTCTCGAGTCCGTCACTGAAATCCACGCGTCTCCAATTGCTATCGGAATTCAACAGATCCGCCAGGGACCCGGGTCTGGATTGAAATCGTGGAAGATCAAGGAGCTAAATCAGGCCACTTGTGTACGCTGTCGCCAGAATCATGACGTAACACCAGGATCATGCAAGGAGGATCCGACTGGCATTCAGAGTTCTTAGTGTTAGATTGACAGGCTGGCCTGTGTGAAGCTGGATGTAGAGGAAGATTGCATGCCAAAACCCGCCGCCATCCAATGAACAAAACTTATATGTCACTCATACGTGTGCCAAGTTTCACCTTTCCATTTCTGTCCAATTCGCCACAACATTTTTTTCCCCATAACATCACCACTCGAAAAAATTCCCCATGGGGATGTATCGAGACTTAACATGCTTACTTAACTCTTTCTCTCAGTAGTCACATTCATGCAAAGTTTCAGCTGTCCATGTTCATCAGTTTAAGTGATGCAAAAAAAAATAGTTGAAAGCATCTCCCTTTGAAATTTGTGCTCCCAGTGCATTTACTTATGAAGTCTGAAGTTTTCTGCAGGATCCCAATAGGTAGTTATGTACCAAGTTTCATCTTTCCACACCAGCTCAATACGCCAGAACAAAAATACTTGAAAACGTCGCCTCACAAAAATATGCCCCCAGGGCATGGATCTAAAATTTTAAATTGCACTTGAACTCATCGTCTCGGTAGGCACGCCCATGCCAGGTTTCAGCTTTCCATGTCTCCGTTTTACTCAAGCAATAATAATGTTATGGTGGAGGAATGAGTAACGGGACATGGAAGGCAAAAAAAAGCCAAAGAAAGCCAAGGAATCGCCGAGAATTGAACCCAAACCTCCCGCTTGTCAGTTAGAAACGCTACTACTACACCATTGAACCCAGCGCTACCAGTTGGCTCTCTCTGAATGCAATCCTCATCTGTCACAAAATATATTATATTTAAGAAAAACGTTTCCTCCAAAATGTGTACCCCCAGGGCATGTACCTCCAAAGTGGGATTTTTTCTGAACTCTGCAACCTAAAAGGTACATGTGTACCAAGTTTCATGTTTCTAACCCTTCTAGAACATGGTTAGAATTAGCGTCAGTCAGTCAGTCAGTCACGATCGTCTATATATATTAGATGACGTGATTAAGACAGCGATTCGACTCACAGGCATAGATGCAAAAGCAGACGCCAAATGCGAAACCTGTGGGTTCGTGAGCTCGCTCGAAATCTTCTGAAGAGCCATCTCCACTTCCCGTCCGGTCTGTCCCCCTAGATGCTGCCGTGGAATATGGGAAAGATCGTGACGGCCACGACTCAGCAGAATTTCCAACAGGCCTTGCAGGCACGAGGAGTCTCACAACCCTCTGAACCAGGATCCTTCCTGATGGTACCATTGCTTCGTTTAGAGAAACCCGGACAAGGATGCTGGAGTGACGGGCTTTTCTCATTCCCTTCTCCCCAAAACATTTTTTTCCCAGAGGATTAGAGTCCAAAACGGATTTTTCCTCCTCGTTTCCAAAGTCTTCCTTTAACACCTACCACCGTCCCATTTCCTAAGGTCTATATCTGACATAGCATCCTTCCGTGAAGTGGTTTTTTGGCTGGATATCCCTTGCAGCTGAGGCGTAAGCAGAAACCCGCCGTCAATGCAACAGGCCCGAATGTGTTTTCTTTTTGTACTCGTTTCTTTCTCTACTTGTATAGAGTAATTCAATCTCTCTCACTCTGAATCATGCCCCTACTGCCTTAAATACCCAATCATAACAGACCCAGGCAAGGAACATCAACAGTATCGGAAAGATAAGCATCAGATGGAGGACCGTGGCCCAAGGCGCAACTTCAATGCAAGGAGCCCGAAGGCGATTGGTGATTGAAAGCAGCAGCAAAGGGGATCGACCGACATCCTCCAAGACCGGATGAATTAACATCCCAGATGTCCCTTCATCCCAGATGTTCCTTCTTCCCAGATGCCTCGTCCCCGCAACAGGCCCGAGTCCCAAGCAGAGGCCGAACCCCTGCAACAAGACCCTGAAATATTCCCATAGCACCAGGGCCTGTTCAGTGGACCTTATGCAAGGAGTCAGAGTAACGATCTTCTTTCACCGTTAATCTTCCGCCGAATCCGATGCTTTCATTATCTTCCTACAGTGGCATGTATGTCATCTCTACGTTCCCATCCTCAAAGAATTTTATGAGAGGCAGGCATCTAAGTATTGCATTTTCGGGAACCTGATTACTTAATGTCTTGGTTCATATGAATAATTCCAATTTTTGTAATGAATGTTTCCACTTCGTCTTCACGACTCGTTCAAGACATCGTACAACGCTCCGCTCAAAAAAAGTGTCTGGCCGCACGGGATCCCAAACTGTGAGGGGTGGCTCAAAAGTTCTCGCCCTAAGTAGGAAGGGAATAGGCAAAAGCAATGTCGTTTATACACGTTGTAGCTTAACATCTTGTGATTGTGTGTACACAGTTTCATGGCAATACAAGCCGACCGAAAGTCGTCGATCAATCGAGTCAGCCTCGATCGTGCGCTACGCGCGTCACAGGAAACCAAAAATTTATTGCGGATTCGATCGGGTACTCCGCCCCACTCATTCAATTTAAAAACTCCGACACAAAAGTGGAAGAAAATTATCAAGCCCACACGGAAGGATATGGGACGACGAATTTCTCCCTCATTTCTTCACGTCCTTCGTTTCGTCGGCCGAAGGAGTTGCGAGCTGAAGATCCTTCTCGCCTCGGGCCCGTTAAGAAAAAAAGGATTGCAGCTGCGAAAATGAATCCTCTTGCTTTCGCGGAAACGGGCCTTTTTCGAAAATCGTACTCGTTCCGAAAAAGGACCGAATTTCAGTACTTCCACCCAGGTGCTAAACATCAGATGGAACGGCCTCACGTTCGTGAGTTTTCTGGTAATTCTTCCGCGTCCTACTCTTCTGGCTGAAGTAATGGATGTGCACTTTCGTGGCGAGGAAAATCCCCCATTGATGGGATTTCGTTCTGCACGGTGGCTAATTAGTCTCATGCGGCTATAAGGAAAGCGATGAAAAGATTGCACATAGTTATTGGCAATGCAAAAATACAATCACCTCGAATGCAATCCTCATCTTCCGAATCGACCAGGTGAGCAATCTCGGACGGGATTGCTCTCGGCTCTCCCACGTTGTTGCCCTCACGTGCCCGTTTCACTTTGCTCCTTTGCAAACGACCGAAGCCAGCGATGAGATGTCGTTACATGGTCGTTACATGGCCGGCTTACATGTAGTCTGAGCACGCTCTCTTCTTGTACCCCCTCTCTCTAACGCCTGAGTCGCCACCTCCCGCAGCAAGGGATAGACAGATCGAGGCAAATGCACGACGAAAAAAATGCGATGAGACTTGAGCCCAGAGAGCATCTCAACAGGATCGTTCATGCTAATTTTCAGCATCCATATCTCTCCGTTTGGCTGAAGTTATAAAATATATTCGTGTACGTCCCCTAAGAAAAGTGCCGCAGGACAAATAACTCTAAACTTCAGGGTTTTTTTTACCTCAAAACTATCCAATAGCTACAAGTTTCAGATTTCTACCAAGTCTGCTTGGAATGTGATTATACGTATACAGTATATCCTTGGGCGTTTGTATCCGCAACCACCATGTGCGCTGCCTAACGATACGCTAAGCGATAGTATTAATACATACATCATCCCCTCACCCCCTCCCCCCCAGGCATGGGACCCGGGACCGGGAATCGCCCCTTTTGCTTCTCACCCCCTCTCTACAGTCGTGAACATTGAAGTTGTGGATTCCTGACTGAAACCCTTTGAACACACTATGCGGCGGCAGCTCCCTCTCCCATTCCGATTCGGATTGATCAGACAGTCGCGAGAGGCTCGAAATAACTGGTCGCTCCAGAGCAAAAAGGGAGACCTCCATGGAATCCGGGTCGGCCTTGGCTAAACGTGCAGCATTTTCGGGTATTCATAAGTTCGGTCAGCGCTCTACATCTATCAAAGCTCTACGCAGCAGCCGCTCGGACATTGTACGTCTTGCGCATTCAGGTAAGTAGTGCCAAAGAGCTGGAAACAGCAATCAAAGATGTTTGGATACACGAAATCTCAGTTGAATATTGCCGAAGTCTTGTGGAAAGCATGCCGAGACGTTTGGAGCAGGTTATTAAATGGAATGGAGGACATACTAAACATTGACTGTTCTGAGAATTCTGTAAAAAAAAAAAAAACATGTACTTATGGTGTGAAATCCTTTGATGTTGGATTATTCAAACAATAAAATCAGTTCTTGAAGATTAATTTCGAATAAATATGCGATTTGTTGCCTCTAACTAAAATTTGAGGGCGGTCTTAAACTTTTGGCTACGACTGTATATCTCGCCTGTGCTAATTATACATCCTAATAGCATAAACTCCTTGGAGAAAATTAGATGAAAAATTGAAATCA
>CAJPEV010003589.1:0-29441 GCA_905338385.1 Darwinula stevensoni | reverse complement strand
ATTAATCTTGCATTAATGATCAATTTGATATCAAATCATCTCGCATAAAATTCAAAACTAAAAATAAGTAAAACACTGTAAAACACCGTGACCGTCGCTGAAACCACGCGGTAACCAGCCGATAGCCGGTTGAAGCCGACGACACGGGACGACACGGGACGACACGGGACGACACGGGACGACACGGGACGACACGGGACGACACGATGCCTCAGCGGAGAAGAAAGCAAGAATGTCAATCAAAGTTCCTTTCTTTTTTCTTGGCCTTTTTTTCGGTGGCTATCGCTGAGTGCTCAGCTGGCATCATCGACCTCATAATTTATGGCGTTCATGCTTCAACTTCCCAAAAAAAAACAAATTTATGAGGTGCCATCGCCATGTTCAGCCGGTTCGGTGAGCCTTTCAGGATTTCCTTGACGATTCCTAAGCATGAATTCCTGAGCATGAATTGAAAGAGGAAGAGATTGGCTTGCTTGCCTCCCACATTTCGACTAAAAAGGAAATGGGCTTTGAGGGCCATTCATGACCTGGATTTGCCCATTTGGAATAAATATATGCATTAGTTGCAAAGACGCAAATATCCTTGCCTTTTCTATAATCGAGAAAGATTCAAGTGATGAGGGAGGCAGGGGAGGGAAGAGAGGGAGGGAGAGAGTGAGTGGATGGAGGAGAGGGAGGGAGGGAGGGAGGGAGGGAGGGAGGGAGGGAGAGAGGGAGGGAGCATCATCGGGATCGACGATGTCATCGATGAGAGATGATGAAAGTGCGTTCCAATCGGAGTTTCATATGGTTCACTGGAGATTACATTTCGAGTAATCCTGGACGAGAGTATGAATAGTTCTTCAGCTGGGATTTATCTTCAGCTGGGATTTATCTCGGAAACTCCCAGAGGGGATGCTCGTTCAAAGGTGGAATTGGTGGTTTACCGGGTGCTTTAAGATTTGGCGTTTCAAGTGTTTCGAGTGCGTCCTATAGGTTTTTTTTTTTTAAAGGTAATTTTAAATGAATAAATTTTAGAGAAAATAACGGGGAAATTTTTTAGGAAGAAAAAAAATGGGGAAAAAAATGGGAAAAAAATGGGAAAAAAAATGCAGAGAGAGAATTGACTGGGCCCGAAAGACAGTTCCCATTTTCCTTCTGGATTCTCTTCCGCTTCACGATGAGTGACGATGAGTGACGAAAAAATGTTCAGATTTCAAGTCGAAACCTTCACTTTCATCTTTTGGTTGTCTCAATGGAAGCATAATTTTAATTGCTTCTCATACCGTCATTATTAATTAGAAAAAATAACCAAGAGCAAAAAAAAACAGAGAAAATTAGCGAAAATCATCTCAAATCTTTGCTGACCAAAAAAAAAGGAGAAAAAGAAGAGAAAGAAGGAATTAGTAAACACTTAGGAATGAAATTGGTAAGCCGTGGAATGACGAAGGATTCAATCAGATTCAATCGTCCATCAATCAAGGGGAAACATGCAATTGGGGGGAAAATTAGCATAAAAACACAATAGCAATTTTCGACGACTTTTTTATTGGGCAAAATAATATTATTGCAAGTCAGACGGAAATTAAAAACAGATATTCGTCTAATGGAACGATGAAGATCGATTGAAGATCGATTGATCGAAGTTTCCAAAAAAAAAAGTTCAAACGATGCCAGGCAAAGCCTCTGAACGTCCGAATTCACCTGAAAACCTGAAAGTCAGAAATTCATATTGGACTCATCGACAGTCAGGAAGCGTCTCAGCTAGTGCTGTAAATCATCCCGTCGCGATTGCCGGGATTGAGCGCCCGATCGAGTTTGAGAAAAAACTCGCGATGAACCAGCAGGTCCATGACCTGCAGGAGCTGGCGCAGGAGGAACCAGTCGCTCCATTCGAGCCGCCGGCACACATCCTCCACCGTCTTCCTCTCGCAACCGCGCACCTGAAGGAGGAGGAAGCGTGCTCTGGGCACGCAAAGCACGACAGCGCGGCATATAACGCCCGCCGCTGTGATGACCGCGAGGATGATGAACCAGAACCAGAGCGCGACGAAGATCTTCTCGTTGATGACGTTCGCGGGCAGCACGCACAGCGCGTCCAGGTTTTGAATCGTCCCCGACGGCCCGTAACGGTGGAAGTCGCACTTGCCGAGCAGTGGGAACGTTTTCCTCATCGTCGTCGAATCATCCAGGAAATCTGACCCGTACCGAAGAAACTTGCGACCGATAAACCGATCCGTGACGAAGAGTTCGAGCAGCACGTGCGCGAAATTGAAGGATTCGCAGAGCAGGAACGTCCACGCCCACACGCGGTGCGTGCGAAGGCTCTTCTCGAGATACGCGGCCAGGCGCTCCTCCTTTCGATCCCGATCCTTCACGTTGGACTTGTTCAGACCCTGAACGATTTTGTGCAGTTTCCCGTTCTCCAAGGACTTCCAAACCAGATGCGGCAGATAGAAGAAAATCGCCTGGAGAAACAAAACGAACGGGACCCACTGATAATACGCGTGATACTTCTTCGTCCCGACACCCAACCCAACCACTTTATCGGCATCCTCCCCGGTCTGCCCCTCCAAAACGGTAAAAGTGGCCGAAATCCAGCAGTACGTGTTGATCGCCTTCACGAACTCCTTCTTGTCCCTCTTGTCGTGCGTGCACTCGATCGGCTTCCCGAACCAATCGTGAGCCGCCACCAGGAGGCAAAACGCCGCCAGCAGACCCGCCGTGAACCGATAGTGGAGCTTGAACACGCACCCGTCCACACGGAGAGTCTCGTGCGACCTCCTCACAATCACCTTCTTGAAGAGCTGCTTAAAAACCGAAATCATCTCGACCGACTCGACGACCACGTCTGAGCACTCCGACCTCCTCCAGACGAATATGCTGACTCGAGGGAAACCGCACGCTCCTTTCCACAAAAGGAGATGCTGACGAAGGAAACATCCTTCTCTACCTTCCTCGTTCATGCCTCTGCCATCCAACCCTTTGCCATCCAACCCTTTGCCATCCAACCCTTTGCCATCCAACCCTCTGCCATCCAATCCTTTGCCATCCAACCCTTTGCCATCCAACCGTTTGCCATCCTTTCAGTCCTCCTCCCTTCGCGTGGACGAAATAAATGAAAAGGAATCTTGGGATTAATACTCCGTTAAGCATGGGTGTGGACATTTCTTCCATGCGTTTCCCCCTTCATTTCTTCCTGTTTGTCTGCTTGCAATTAATGTCCTCATATAAGAAAAAACATAGAAAAGTACGAAATCGCATAAGCAAGTGTCGATAGAGCTTTTCATTTCCCGAGTAACAAGACTCAAACATTAATTAATTAATATTTGTTATTAATTTTTGTTCTCATATTGCGCCCTTTTTCCTTTTTTTTTTATTCTCCTCAGTTCGCTCTAAATACGAAAACGCACCAGTCGGCAATGCATTTGTCAATACTTGTCAAAATAAGTATTGACAGATGGATTGACAGGCCAAAACATCGATTTTAGGCACCGAGGCAGTTGAAGGCACCGAGTTTCCCTTCAGTCAAGCAGTTTGAGGCTCATCTGGCCATCGTCTGGTAAAGACACTAAGAAGACAAATACATTTTTTAATGAATGATTTTTCTTCGTTTCAGTTTCCCTAAAATAAGCACATTCTCTTTGAAATAAAACCTTTAAGAAAAAACTTGCCTATATTAAAACCTAAAACAAAACTTTAAAAAAGACGAAAAGCTATTTAAAAAAAAAACTAAAAAGTAATCCCCTCTCTAGAGGAGGAAAATCCTCCGGGAGTCCCAAGCCCTTTAAGAGGCGGAACTACGCCCATGGCCCTCTCTCTCTCTCTCTCTCTCTCTCATTCCATCGAACGACTCATGCCCTTCACATGGATTTTTCATCATCGACGGCATGCAAACAAATGACAGGTTTTGAAGGGAGCCGGAAAAAGAGCAGGTGGAACATTTCCCTCATCCTCTGGCTTCATTCCATCATGGCTTCTCTGGTTCAAGGCAAAATTTTGCATTGAAATCTGTAGCGATCCAAAGAATTTTGAACGGAGTTCTTTAGAATTCGATAGACCGTTCATTGCACTCTAGACAGATTGGGGTGTCCGACAGCAAAAAGGACAAAAAGTCATCACGTTTCCATAATAAGCAAGAGTTCATTGTAGCAATAAGAGTTCATTGTAGCAATAAGAGTTCATTGTAGCAATAAGAGTTCATTGTAGCAATAAGAGTTCATTGTAGCAATAAGAGTTCATTGTAGCAATAAGAGTTCATTGTAGCAATAATGGGAGCATGAAGCGCGAAAGGTGTGCTTTGGTCATTCTTGTCGCCTGATGAGTCGCACCGCTAGCAGCGGCAGGTAGCTGCAAGAAAAGGCTGAACGAGGAAGCGTTCCCTATGAGCAGTTTATACTGAATCGAAAAGATGTTAAAGCAGAGCGAAAATCGGGAATTCCGAGGAAATCTTGAAGAGCAGAGGCGCAGTCCAGCGACTTTCCTTGAGCGTTCCCGAGCTAAAAAAGAAAAAATCGAGCTCATTTAGCAGATGCGACGGTGAGGAATATCATAGGAATAGGATGAATAGGAATGAATATGCATTCAGTCCTTTCAATCCGTGGAAACTGAGTGGATGCGAATCGGGGGATGCGAATGCGGAACCGAAAGACATGCTTGGTGGCGGGGGAATGGGCGATGCGATCGGGGGAGGCCGGCCTCCTTGCTCTAGCATGCTTCTGTCATGCCCTCATGCTTCGCCTACAAGCCAGGGGAGGCCTCCTGGCTATGTCCTTCAATCCGGGAGGCCAGATGAAGAAATCTCGGATAGACCGGTTTCTCGCATTCCGAAGTATGCACGATTTCTTCCAACCAAACTCTTTAAAATTGCTCAACGCCAGCACGACTGCGGTTCATGCCAATGCTTATGCTCATCATGGATTCATCGGAAATGAGCCCTGTAAAGGGTCCTTCACACTGTACGCAATTCTGGATGATCTTCGAGCAGTCGAATAAAAATGGCTTCTTCCTATTATTTTTTTCCTCTATTTGGATCTGCATATTTTTAGAGAAATTTTATGGGACTTCCAGTAGATTTTCTGCACACAGCAAAAGTTCGTGCAATTCCAAATAAATTTTGCACAATTTCTGTGCAGTAGAGTAAAAAAAAGTTCCTTTAACCCAATAGAAAATCTTTAGAATTTCTTTACTTTGTTTTCGCAGAATTCAAAAGAAATTTTATTGTAATCTTGGCTGGATCTTCACAGATTCTCAATGGAATTTCCATGCATCGATTTAATACAAATCCAGGGTAAAAACAATCGAATTCCATACGACCCTTTATAATTTTTTAATGCAATCTATTGAACATTTTTTCCAGGGATGGCATCGAGGAGACACTATGCTGACAAAAAATTCGTCGAGTGAAAATGACATAAATAACTGATCGGGACCGATGAAACTCTTCACGCTTGACAATGGCACGATGAAGGCACGATGTCACGCCTGACAATGGCACGATGAAGGCACGATGTCACGCCTGACAATGGCACGATGAAGGCACGATGTCACGCCTGACATCACTTCATCTGTGCTAGATATTCCTCTCTCTGCGATCCTCTAGATCAGCGGTTCCCAAACTGTGGGTCGTGACCCACTGGTGGGTCGCGAGAGGCATCAAGGTGGGTCGTGTACATTTCCCCCAGTATAAAAAATCACAACATCTGCATCCGCTCGGGATGAAACATGCCCTGCAGAAAAATTCGATCAGTTTTCTCACGTCTTAATTACATTGAAAAAAAAACCTCGTTCTGGACTCCGGTGGGTCGCGAAATTTTCGGCACGTCAGCAAGTGGGTCGCGATCCAAAGAGGTCATTATATGCACCGACCGATTATATTACTCAAAAAAGAAAATCATTGTTGAAATATGATTATGTAGCGAATACAGTTCGATGAAGTTATGAAGTGTAGCTATTAATTCAAGTAGGGCGAAGCAAATTTAAGTGTTTAGCGCCATTTTGCTCTTAAATATGCACGATCTGTAACCGCTTGTGCATGAATTGAAGTTTTTTTTATTAATAATCTAGCTAAATGCATGTGGATACAATTCGTTCAATGGAATCCGGTGAAATATCGCGCAATGCCGTTTTAAGTAAAAAAAAAGGCTAGGTTCGCAATATTGGTATTAGCTGGAAGCTGGTGAGTCCCAGTCATCGGTTGCAAGACATTTTAGCGTCCGAGTACCGTCTCGAGGATTGTGGGACTGGTTCCCGCAATATCAGTGCATTCGACATCTGCGGGATCAATTTGTTACTGCAACTTCTGCAGCATCAACAGCGCCAAGAGGGCGTTGAAAGTGTTAGCTCAAACCAACAGACACTTTTATGGGTTTGTACTGAAATACCAGTACAGGAAACTTTTGCTGGTGTCGCAGGCAAAGGGTATGCTCTCTCAAAGAGAACAGTCATATTCAGTGATAAGTCCCGGTTTAGTCCGAGAGGTACTGATGGTCGCACTAAGTACTGTCACTTTCTTTTTTTTTTCTCGTTTCTTTTTTGAATGAGCATACAAGCAGGCCGTTCCAGGCACAGAAAGGACCAAACTTATGATCCACAAAGAAGCTGAAGTAGCTCGTTCGTCATGATGAAGCCCTCAAACCATTCCTTTCCTCTCCTCAAAATGTAATTCATGCCTATAACCTTGCTCAGGCTGGGGTTAGGGGGCAGATCATCCCGAGATTTAAGGGAAAGGCCGATATACTCTCATAAACCAACCTGGGATGCTTGAGTGGTTTATGGCAGGGGGGAAAGAGACATTCGTGGAAGGACAGAGTTGTCATATGTTCAAGACATATGACAACTTTTTACTTGAGACGTACAGGAGAGCTCCATAGCACCCTTTGCAATGCAGGCCATTCGATGCAATCTAAATTCACACTTGGAATCTTTTCAGTCCCTGGCCTGGTACAGGTAAACAGATCAGACGAAGTTGAGGCTGCACGTGCTTCCACAAGAATATGATGACCGACCGGTAACCTGAAACCAACTTGGCTGGTCAGTCCACCTCCGTTGCCGTATTTGATGAGGTTCCAATCAGCACCTTGGAAAAATTACCTCACCTCCTCAATCGGAAAATTCTTTGGCCTCATCCATCAATTCTTTTGTTAGGCAGCAAGTGCGTTTTTTTTTTAAACAGGGAATGAACAATACAAGTCACTCAAAATGCGACTAATCCAAAACAACGCTAGGCTTCTAAGTACGGCTTTGTGGCCCTTTTTATGACTCTGTTCAGTCTCATGCTGGGCATTGACAAGTTAAAAAAAACTGGCACCCCCATAAAGGGTCCATGTCGCCTGATCCGTTCTGGGACTGGACCATTTTATATGTACCGTCAGAGTATTCGCGATGTGGCAGCAATGAGACAAAGGCGGAAGCCAGGTGGGGGTCGGGATCCAGCCGGAGACCCGTTCCGGCGACCCGTTCCGGCGACACGTTCCGGCGACCCGTTCCGGCGACACGTTCCGGCGACACGTTCCGGCGACACGTTCCGGCGACACGTTCCGGCGACACGTTCCGGCGACACGTTCCGGCGACACGTTCCGGCGACCCGTTCCGGCCTGCACCACTCAGTTTTTTCTGGAAAGGTATTCCAGGGAGGAAGACGAAGAAAAAGAAGCAAGATCATGAAAACGAGACATGACGTGGAAAGTGCCTCTATCTCCATATGGAAGTACATATTGCTGAAAAAAATTGATGCATACATGAAACTGAACATGATAAGGCACCAGCCAATTGGAGATTACAAGCGGAAAAAGGGATACATGATAGGTAGCATACAAATACAATAGGAACAAGTACAGGTAGAAGAAAATGGATGAGAATCAGGTTAAATCAAGTTTAAGAGCATACAATTTGCGGCACAAACTCCGAATCACCAGATTGAGGTGGTAACCTGAAATCCGAAGTCTTATTTACAGGAAGCATCAAACCCGGTGTTCGGGAATCCTTCCGTCGCGATTTGCAAGGTTGATCACCCGATCGAGTTCGAGAAAAAACTCGCGATGAACCAGCACGTCCATGTGCAGCAGGAGGTGGTGCAGGAGGAACCAGTCGCTCCAGTCGAACCGCCGGCATACATCCTCCACCTTCTTCCTCTCGCAACCAGGCACGTTAAGGAGGCCGCACGCGCTGGGCACTCGCAGCAAAACCTGACGGCACATAACGCCCAAAGCCGTGAGTACCGCCAGGAAAAGGAACCAGAACCAGAGCATGACGAAGATCTTCTCGTTAAGGGCGTTGCCATGCAGCACGCACAACGCGTCCAGTTTTTGAATCGTCCCTGACGAACCATAATAATGGAAGTCGCACTTTCCGACCATTGGGAAGATTTTCCTCAGCTTTGTCGAATCATCCAGGAAATCCTGCCCTAACCGAAGGAACTTGTAATCGATAAACCGATCCGTGAGGAAGAATTCGACCAACACGTGCACAAAATTGAGGGATTCGCAGAGTAGGAACTTCCCCGCCCAAACGCGATGTGTGTGAAGGCTCTTCGCGAGATACGAGACCAGGCGCTGCAGTACTCGATGTCGATCCTCGGCCTTGGAGTGATTGAGATCCTGAAGGAGGGAGTTCAGCTTCCCGCCCTCTAAGGACTTCCAAGCCAGATGCGGCAGGTAGAAAAAAATCGCCTGAAGGAACAAAAAAAAGGGAACCCATTGATAATACTTGTGGTATTTTTTAGTGCCATCATGCAGCCCGGTATCCTGCCCGATCTGTCCGTCCCGAACGGTGTAAGTTGAAGAAATCCAGCAGTACTTGTTGACCGCTTTCGCGAAATCCTTGTTTTTCTCCCTATCGTGCGTGCACTCGATCGACTTTCCCACCCATTCGTGAGCCGTGGCCAGAAGGCAAAGCACCAGCAGTAGATTCGTCGTGAACCGATAGTGGAGCTTGAACATCCAACCGTCCACATGGAGAGCCTCGTGCGACCTCCTCACAATCACCTTCTCGAGCACAGGCTTAAAGAAATCAACCATCTTCACCGATTCGACTACAACGTCTGAGCTCTCCGTTCGACTTTCCTATCGAGAAAGGATATACTGTAGGATATTCGACGAGGATATTCGATATGACTCACGAGCCCTCCGCTTCCTTCCTCCGTTGTCGTGTCTCCCTTTTCAATCCATCTGAATCATCCACCCTTCAACTATCCTCCTTCCGGTCCTTCTCCCTCCGCGTCAACGGAGAAGCGAAAAGGATGCTTGGGAGTTATAGCCCCATTCAGAACAGAAAGAGCCCTTTCTCTCATGCGAGTCCATCATTTCCTCCGCATTATTTGGGCTTGCAATTCGTGTAGCAATAAAACAAACACAGAATGAAATATATTCACGTTATTTCATCAAGTATGTGTTAAAGGTTGGGCTTTTCAAGTTTCCTTCCTCAAATTTTGTTCTGTGGATTCCAGTTCGCACACAGTGTTTTTCTGCTGGGTATCTCATTTCCCCCTCAGAAAGCAGGAAAAATGAAAACCCTACCGATCGAAAAACGTAGACTTGTCACCAGAAAGAGGCGAAATCTTCCCGTTCAAATTTGCGGACTCAGAAAATGTGCATGCTGTTACCTTGAAAAACTGAGTACGAGTAACGAATCGGAAATTTATACTCCAGAAACACCTAACGATTGCAAGACGTCTTCAGTCTTCCAATACGGAATTGCATGTCTCCCAATTTCCTCCACGTAAGATCCATTTTTCCCGATGTTACTATTTCATTCGTGCATTTTCGAAAGGGAAATAGCAAGATGAAACTTGAGACCGTTATCCCGCCCGTCCGTCAAGGCGAAGAGAATATCGGTTGCTCGTTCCCGCCATCGCCGATTCTACAGGCAGCCTCAAGAAGGGCGGAAGAGGAGGGCAAATGGGGAGAAAAAACGGGTTGAAACTCCCCCGGGAGGGAATATCTTTCCCAGATTTGTCAGGCTCTTCAGGCGGCGACGCAAGGGGAAATAATTATTTTATTTGAATGGCAAAGGGCAAGGTCCATGCCAACTCGCAATGGGAACATGGGAAAAAAGTACTGAAAGGGAACTGAACGTGGACTGAAAAGAAAGCTTAACTCATCAATGCATATTTAATATAACAATTTGACGTCATACCGTTTGTGAAGGCGAGGGCTGCGGAAGAGGACCGACACAAAGGTGGATAATTGAGGTTGAAAGTTCCCTGGAAATCTTCAAATCCTCTGGAAATCCTTCCTCTTTTCCGTATTCAACGGAAGACACTCTAAGGATTATCTAAGGATTATCCTATGCGTTATCCGGAGTTGGAAGCGTGGTGGATCAAACGGTAATGCTCAAGTAATTAAATGAGACAACAGTAACTTGAGGGAGATTCCGACATCCCTCGGGATGTCGTCTGACTCCCCGCCGACATCCGTTCAGATCGGGGATGTCATCCGTCCCGGCTTCATGTCTTCAGGTCTTCCGACGCGCGAGACCGAAATTCCAGTCTTCTCTCTCGGGGTGCGAAAACAGTCACGAACGAGAAATCGTGTCTCAGTGGGAAGTAGATCGAAGTTGCTATATTGAGAAATTCCGAGAAATTCCGAGAAGATTAAAGGGCAGAAAATTAAAGACCGAAAATTTAGGTCGAGCTCGATTAAAGGACGGGAAAGCGATGCAAAATATTTTTCGCTTGGGAATTTTTGTCGGCTTCTCCTTAAAAGAAACTTTTGCTCCAAGGCTCTTGAAGCCAACTTCGAACGGGCCGACACCCCTTTTCACTCAAATGAGCAGTGTCGACATCTTTCCTTCTCTTCGAGAATCAAGTATATTGATATTACGTTAAGACGAGTTGACATTAATTCTCCCGATGAGTAGTCTTCGATGAGACGTAAGGAATAGGAACCTGAAGTGTCCACAAATTTTTCAGTCTATATAATCCCAGCAACGACGCAGGAGCACTCAAATAACATGCTTGAATCATGAAGAATGAGGGAAAAGTCTCAGTAGCAACCAACAAGGTTGCCTGAAGAAGCGAGAAAACCGTTTCTTAAAGGCTTTAAAGGATAGAAATGAATAAAATTACAAGAAAAAAATTCCTGAGAATCATTAGATTCCGTAATTCAACAAGTTTTCCTCGACGGGATCATCCCAATCAAGATTTGACTCGGCTGCCGAAAAAGGAATTTTCTTCCTACACTTCTGCTTCGGAACCGGCGACATTTTCGGCGACATTTTCGGCAACATTTTCGGCGACATTTTCGGCGACATTTTCGGCGACATTTTCGGCGACATTTTCGGCGACATTTTCGGCGATATTTTCGGCAACATTTTCGGCGATATTTTCGGCAACATTTTCGGCGACATTTTCGGCAATCTTTTCGGCAACATTTTCGGCGACATTTTCGGCGACTCGCTTCGAAAATCCCGGATGATGGCCGGGATCGTTTCTTGAGCGATTCAGCCGGCGGGATTCACCTTCGCGACGGGCTCCTTCAGCTTCTTCCGGGAGCCTGTTGCCAAAAGTTTGAATATCTTGTTGGATGGGCGAAGATGAAGAGAGAAAAAAAAAAGTTTCTGAGCCTGGAAGGATTCGAGATCGATCTCGAACAGCCAGACATGTTTTCTCATGATTTGCTCGTGTTAAAGGCTGTGGACCAAGTCCAAGCCTTTCTTTGAAACTTTTTCTGATTTCTTCAGTCCTAAGTAGCAATTATCGGGAGTCCAAGCAATAGGCAATATTGCAAGAGGCACTCGAAGATGCGAATCCAAAAGGAATGAAATGAAATTTCCGGGAACCGTGAGAGACGAGACATATTCTGTCATTCTTTTCAGATGGCTTTGCCGGACATGGCATGTAACGAAGGCGAAGGAACAGGCCGGAAAAATTCGTTACAGGGAAAATTCGTTACGGGGAAAATTTGTTATACGGAGGTTCGCTATATCGAGCGTCGACTGGCCTTGGGACGACCAGACATTCGCTGCCTCCCCGGCCTTCATTATCTCGCATTCCCATAGGTACTATGGGGAAATGCCAGATGTAGATGTCGGTCCCTCACTTTTTTAATATTCCGTCTGTCCGCAGTAACCATGGCGACCGGAAAACACGATCCAACGCGCATGCGCAGCTTTCAGCCTGGGTCGGGGTGACCGTCCTCGACGAAAACATCCACTTCCCTTCCAGCCCTGGCGACTGACGGATCCATAGAATACAATGGGGAAGAGCGGCTGCTCCCGGCCGCGTAGACAAGGTTGCTTGGCGTACGCATGAAATGCCGTATCTGGCATCCTGCACTTCATACTGCAACTCATACTGCAACTGCACATCGCCTCGCGGACGAGCGGACCATCGAGAACATGTCTAGTTGCCTTTTCGTATTATTTCAAGGTTGGAACGTTAGGATGCGGTGAATATATATAATTATTCCAGTGGTACAGGGGCGAGTGGAATGCAATATCTGTACCTGGGCTGGTACGCTCTAGTTATCAACTTCATCTGGTGATTCAAATGTTCCCAATAGGTGCTTACCTTTCGTGGAGAGCTTCCCCGAGCAAAAAAAGAATCAAATAGGCGATCAGCTGCTCCATTCTGCTCCATTTCTTTCATCCCTCGTCTTCGACAACTCCAGCAGTTTCCACGATGCACTCTGATGGGGCGACGGTGGCGAAGTGGAGGCTGGGGGAAGTGGGGATTCACAATCCGATCCATACCCGTGAGGAAATTCATACACGATGACGACAAAAATATAAGAATACCGTATATGATATTTCTAAGAGAGGCAAATTCAGTATAAGCAAGAGCTTATACTGAATATAAGCTTTCATTCAAAAGTTGCGGCTAGGCCATCATGCATGGCCGACGAACTACTGGCCATCATGCATGGCCGACGAACTACTGGCCATCATGCATGGCCGGCGAACTACTGGCCATCATGCATGGCCGACGAACTACAGGCCATCATGCATGGCCGACGAACTACAGGCCATTAATGGCGGGGGATGGCGACATCCAGAATCATGAAGACATTGAAAAAGTAAATCGAGGATTTTCTTTGATTTTGCATTAAAAAAAAACAGCTGATAGCCTGAAATGAAGTATCCCATTTCGTCACAGTTCGAAGACGATACCAAGTTTCCGATCGTGTCAGCGGATCCGCGAAATTTTTCTTCATTTTTACAGAAACTGGAGACCGAAACGCGGTTTCCGCGGATTCCCGAATTTCAGCGAATTCGTTCTACTCTTGAAAGTCAGTTTTTTGTTGCCACGTTTATCTCATCGTCACTTGCAAGCGGACAGGACCGAGCCTCTTTATTGTTTCTTCGCGATCTTCGGGCATGCACTCTTAGAAAAAAAAGGAGCGATCTAAAAAAAAGAGAGGAAAATCGCTAACTCTAGTTTCACTCCTCTTTCACTCTGGGAAAGGAGCGACTTCGCTCCATTCTCCAAGGAGTGAAATTGTTCTCCGTGATTAAAAAAACGGCCCCGCCCCCAGAAGGAGATAGGGATGCCATGCAAATACGAAAATTCTTAGCCCAGGCAATCGCCTCACCGAGAAAACCCCGATTCCTAAGTGCTCGACCCCGATTCGAGATGGTCAGAAAATTCCTCTCCGACGTGAACTTGGAAAGGGAATCCGATGAGACTCTGGTGATTAACTCCGATGAAAATTGTTCGCTGCCGTGACAGCGACTAGAAGCCGCCGACGGTGACAGTTCTTGAAGAACTGTCACCGTCGGCGATGGAGAAAGAAATCGAGTGAATTTCAAATGGCTCACGTTTAACTCCTAAAGCTCCATAAAATTTCCAAGCGGCTTTCTTCGTTCGATTTCTTCACTTTTCTGCAATCCCATATTTTTAATTATTTATTTATTTAATTTCATGATTTAATTATCAATCTTCCCATTCCATTCCCGGCCTGAGCCGAAGAGGAAGGAAATGCAGGGGAAAGGCGCTGTAAATTTCATCTCAAAGAAAAGGCGCTTCATCCGAAGAAAAAGTGCTCCATGTTCTCTTCCCGAAGTCTCCCTCATTTTTTTTTTCGAGCGATTTCACCCGGAAACTTCCAGGAAATGTCTTCAAGGTGTTTCCTGCCAGGTCTGAAAGCTTTTCTGTGCATTTTTAATGTTTTCGCAATTTTCCTGATAATTTCAGACTTTTCCTCCTCTTATACACGATTTGAAAAATGAATTTACATGTAAATATTTTCAATTTTATTATAATTACCAATTTTCTGATGAGTTCCATTTTCCAATTTGGCGGAACTGACGTTGATATTCGGGTTGCCGAGTGGCTGGGATCGATGCCCTTGACCTTTGAAGCCTTTGAATTGTGTCGACGACAGGTGTCGGTTTGCTAAATTTCCTGCTAAATTGCTACATTGCTAAATTTACCATTTTTGAGTGCGGTCGAGCCGTTCAGGATTTTTTATTATTATCAAACTGATTGAATACGACTCTTTCAGAATTCCCGAGCCTTTTTCGTTATTAACCAAGCTCTCAACACGCTTCACCTCAAGGGAAAAATCCTCGGTTGTCACCATCAGCTGTCACCATTTGCATATCAGCGGCATTAACGACACAGCAGGCATCCTGATTTTCGGCAGTTTAACTCGACGAGTATGTGCCAATTCCATCGAAGAGTGTGTGCCAATTCCATCGACGAGTATGCGCCAATTCCATCGACGAGTATGTGCCAATTCCATGGACGAGTATGTGCCAAATTTCATCAGACCTTAAGGTTCCCTTCTCCCAGTCCTTAAAATTTCCAAGCTCAGACGATCGCCATGAATTGTTCCATTTAATTTCTCGCGTTCCCTAAAAATGAAAAAAAAAACTTCTTGGAGATTCTCCATTTCTCCTCAAAATGGGTTTCGGCATCATGGGAAAGTGCCGCATATGAAACAGTGAATGACAAATTAATAATTATGACAGTTGGACACCGGAAACAAGTGCTGCAGTTCTGAATTTCACCTGACCGCGAAACAATTTTAATCCTCCATTTTAATTTTAATTTAAAACGGTTTTAATCCTCCATTTTAATTTTTGTTTTAATCAAATTTAATCCTCCACACGGAAGCTGATCCTCTTCTTACTCGAATTCTCTGCTCTATTTTTCAAGATTATTTTCTGGTGAGATTTTTTTCACGTATTTTTTTCCCAATCCGTTCGTGACTTTTTTTTTAAAATAGTATTCTACCTCTTCACTTAAATTTTTGGAAATGCTGATTAACGTTATTCGAGGGAGAAATGAATTTACTCGCCTTTTTCTCGCGCGTTCTTTCTTCATTCCTCGTTTTACATCCTCCATTCGCATTGGCTTTATATTTTTTTTTGGAGCTTTTCCTGGATTTTCCAAGCTACCATAGTTCATACCATAGTTCCCATTCATTAAATGTAGCTGTTGGAAGTGTAAAACTCTCTTTGTCTCGGCGTTTAAAATATTCGACCTCCTTTCCGATGTGGTAAACCTTTTACCAACATTTTATTCCCAATGGGAAATGCTTCGCTTCCGCTCTCATTTCTTTAAACTTTTTGAAATCTTCATCGGAATTATTGCATGCCTTGAGACAATGCTAACTTCTCGGATTTCCTCATGGATAATCCATAATAATAATGCATAATCTCACGCTAATGGATCCGAAAAGACGCCGCGAGCAGCATTCGCTTTTAGCTAATTGCAACAGCTGATGCGTATTGATGATGCGCATCTTTCCGGATGAACGTGAAATCACGAAGCACGGAGAATGATATTCTTCGTTTTAATCGACGGGGAAACCTCATCAACAGCTAATTGTTAATTGCTAATTGTAATGGCCGCGAGGATCAGCTGGAGGATTTTGAAACAGGAAATCCCACTAAATTTCATTGATTTTTTTGGGGGGGAAAGCATGTGCCGGAAACAACCATGATGTCCTTATGGCCTTGATGTCCTCATGGCCTTGATGTCCTCATGGCCTTGATGTCCTTATGGCCTTGATGTCCCTCTGGTGATGAATGTGAGAAAAGTTGATTTCCATTCCTTCCAGAACAAAATTCAACAGTTTATCATTGGGTAAGGGAAAAAGATGAAGTTTCAATTAGGTCATCTTCATCACAGGTATTCTTGCATCCTGAACATTTCAAAATTTGCAAGAAAGTAATTTTGCGCATGACTTAAAGAGAAACATTTGCTTAACTACATCCTCAAAAGAGAGGAAAATTTTCCAGAGGAAAAAAAAAAAATTGTCTTTGGTAAAAAATATCATGCTGAAGATTTCCAGAAGATTCTGCTTTGGAAATCTTGAAAGTGCAGTTACTTGTTGCCACTTGGTCTGTTCTGGCATCGTGAATGCGGAGAATAACAGCTTGAATTGAATGCCTCAAATCGGAGCAAAATGTGTAGGAGGAAAGTACATCGTTTCTAATTCATTCCGAGCCTGAATTCCTAATATATCTGAAGAGCGGTTCCCCGGTAAACGAGGGGAATGGGTCTTCTCAGGCTGGCTTGGATCGGAAGAGCGAGAGGAGAGGATTCCTGGACTTCGCCCCTCGCCCCCCTCACAAGCGCCCGATCCCCGACATCCCGGCCTGCCTGCTCTGCTGTGGTGAGACTGACTGGATGTTGAGTCGTGTGGCGTTACGTGGGCACGGCTCGGTGACATAGGCACCTCCCGTCGAGGTTAATCGTCAGTTCCACGAGTTAATCTGATGCCTACTCCCATCCACCTGACTCGTTTTGTGTGACCATTAATGCCTATTATGCAGAAATGTTCACGTTTCCATTACATTTTGCAATGGATGCGAAAACGTTACCTCGTTGCATCAAAATTGTTCACATAATGGACAGGGTTCAAAATTGTTCACATAATGGACAGCAGAATGTTTGTTGCATTAGGCAATCTTGGATTTTAGCGTCAACGTGAAATTCCATGCGATCTGATTTCCTGTGTTGAAGCTTACTTGCATGATCAATGATGCGCAATGTCTTTCCCCAAAGAATGCTTCCCTCATGAACGCAAGGATGCTAAGCAGTAATTTGCCCTTTCTCACGCGATGAAGACGTCTCATGCGAGAAACGCTTTTCAAATATGATTTATTAAAATAGACGATTTCGAAGGGGAGCAGCCTGGAAAAACATCTTGAAAAATTCATCGTCGTTCATGAATTTCTCATCCCTCTTTACAAGTGAACAATTGTCCCTGAGGGTCATCCATGTTTCATGCTGATACTGCATGCTGATACTGCATCATGGAGGAGTTGAAGGAACTGCAGAAGATAGATCGGACGGAAGATGCCGAAGAAGGAAATAAAAATGCTGAAAGTGCCCCAAAAAAATATGAAGAGAGGAAACCTTTCTCTCGAGTGAGAGAAAGCATGAACATGCTGAAATGCTGGTCATTTCATTTCTCCCCGACAAAAATTTAAATTAGCGTTCCATGATTTTTCGGTCATGCATTCCCAAGTAACCCAGTGCGCTGATGGACATTTTCCGAAATGTTGCCAATGTTGCCAATGTTGCCCTTTGCGACAAGTCGGTGAACAACGTTTATTAATATTGCTTTTCGCTTTTGAGTAATTGGAAACTCAATGCTGGAATTGCCATTGCAACGTTTGCAATCAATACTGACTCTGTTGCAATTGACGATGAGGTGCCACCTCCTGCATGATTTCACCTCACAAGCTTTTTCGAGTTTTCATCGGCGCATGAAGATGAACATAAGATGAAAAAAAAAACACAACACAGATGGAACATTTTCTACATCATTTTTCACGGTGGTTTCCCGTTCCAGATTCTCCCGCCCAGCCCGCGAACGTCGTGAACGACGTTCGCGGCGAACGTTCGTGGGCTGCACGCACAACGCGTCATCCAGGAAATCCGGCCCTAATCAATGAACTTACGACCGAGAAACCAATCCGTGAAGACGATCGAGACCCTAAACGATGGAGTTCAGCTTCCCACCCTTAAAGGACTAAGGACTTCCTTAAAGGACGCGGCATGTCGCTTAAAGTCGCTTAAAGAAACTCGCAATGACAATGCGAGTGATATTTTTCCGTCCCAGCAGGAGAGTTGAGGAACTCATAAAAATCGACACGAAGCTGGGGAAGACACTTTTTAAGATATCGGCTAGAGGAACTTCTGAAATTCAGCCTCGTTTTCGAGCAAAGCCCATCAACCTCACGCCATTTCCATAAAAAAATGCATTTTCAGGTGGACCATCGAATTTTGAGGGGGAACGGTTCGAAGAAAATATGCGCGATTCCACAGAAAGATTGGAGCATGCTTTTGTCGGTAGAGAACTTCTACGTGTAATGAGCGAGGAAAAGGAAGGAAAGCTAGGAAAAGGAATGAAAGCGAGGAAAAGGAATGAAAGCGAGGAAAAGGAAGGAAAGCGAGGAAAAGGAGGGAAAGCGAGGAAAATCGACGACGGAAAATTCTTCTATCACGGCACCTTGGCGTCTCGGGAACGACAGCGACATGCTTTTCTGGAAGAAAGGGAGACGTGGATTTCCGCACAGAAGCGGGCAAATCGTGACCTTTGACCTCGAGGCTCTGGGAGAGAGAGAGAGAGCCAGCAATCGGCTCCAATGCCCTTCATTGAGCTTCTCTGAATAATTATGAAGCGGAAAACGCCATCCAGAGATGCCGATTTTTGTTTCCAAAGTCCCTTACTGTAAAATGACTCTACTCTCACCTTCGCATGACCTCTCCTTCAGTTAGGAGATTCGGTCAACTGTTTATTACAAAGCAGATTATAATATAGATAATAATGTAAAAAAAATAATGTTTGCATAATGCAGATAATAATGTAGATAATAATGTAGATAATAATGTAGATAATAATGTAGATAATAATGTAGATAATAATGTAGATAATAATGTAGATAATAATGTAGATAATAATGTAGATAATAATGTAGATAATAATGTAGATAAGAATGTAGATAAGAATGTAATTAATGTATATAATGTAGATCATAATGTATATAATGTAGATCATAATGTAGATCATAATGTAGATCATGTAGATTATAATGTAGATAAGAATGTAGATAATAATGTAGATAAGAATGTAGATAATAATGTAGATAATAATGTAGATAATGTAGATAAGAATGTAGATAAGAATGTAGATAAGAATGTAATTAATGTATATAATGTAGATCATAATGTAGATCATAATGTAGATTACAATTTAGATTACAGTATAGATAACAATGTATATTGTAACATAGATTTTACTCTAGGTATTCCATTTCTGACTGGGTCGACAAAGGAAAACCAGGGGAAAATCTAAAAATAAGTCAGAGAAAGCTCCTTGGAGAAAGGGGAAAGGCGGCGAAAGAGAAAGCCAGCCCAGGCTTTTATCTCGTTGGAATTGGGGAAATGCGTTCTAATTTTCATCCGAGGGAGGAGCTTCGCGAAGTCCCGCTTTTTCGAACGATTTCACTCGGAAAGGGCATGGAAAGGTCATCCAGGTGAACGAGGTAAATCTTCTCGTGCTTGGGAGACGATTCCAAGTCGCTGCATAATGCCATTTGATGCTTCCTGTCAGATCTGAAAGCTCTTCTATGTATTTTCTATTTGCGTTTTTCGTGCTGAGGGCGGAAATGAAATGAGAGCGGAAATGAAATGAGAGCAGGAAAGAGAATATTTGTCAGAATTTTATTCGCATGCAAATTTAAGATGATGTAGTCAGAATTCCGGAGCACTTTTTTGTTGTTCACCAAGCCCTCAACCGACTTCGCCTTTTAATGCATGAACAATTCATGCATGTCACCATTCGCTGTCACCATCAGCGAAACAGCGGCATTACGTCACCAACCCGAAGAACAGTTCGATCGTGAGAGCCGAATTTGCGAATCTGGCAATGCCCAGGACCGCATGGTCCACGCGGGCAAACCGAGTTTTCGGCAGTTTCGGGCGTTGAACTGCACGGGTGCGTGCCGATTCCGTCGGGGAGAAATTATCCACCGGACGATCAGACATAGAGCTTCCCGGTTTCTAGTCCTTCAAATTCCCAAGATCAGACGATTTCCATAGACCTTCACTCTCGTTCTCGCGTGCCAGAATAGCCATAACGTAGATCAAGAGCAGAGTAGCAGGAGTCACGCACAGTTTCCGCTTCTTCAATTCTTCGCTTCTTAAATTCTCCGCTTCTTAAATTCTTCGCTTCTTAAATTCTTCGCTTCTTAAATTCTCCGCTTCTTAAATTCTTCGCTTCTTAAATTCTTCGCTTCTTAAATTCTTCGCTTCTTAAATTCTTCGCTTCTTGCGGAAGGGTTGAGTGCGGAACTGGCACGAGGAAGGCGTGGAGGTCCTCAGGGGCAAGCCTCCGAGGGAGGCATCTGCACGCTCTTTTCCCTCGCCTGTCGGAGGACATGGTCACCTCCAATCTCTTCAATTTTTCAGGGCATCTAGGATTTAGGATGTCGACCTTCAATGGAAAGTGAAACAATGAAGGAATTATGACTAAATATGCCAGTAGGACACCGCTAACATGACAAATATTTAAAGATAAAAACTTTTGAGGTTTTGCAGTACCAATTACTCATTTTAAATCGGGTCGAGACATTCTTCGAGGTTTTTCTTATTCATGAACTGAAAATTACGTTATTAGAGGGAGAAATGAAATTACTCATGCGGGAAAAAATTATTTCTCTCACCGACTTTCTTATTCGCTTTTCCTCCTCTTGGCTTCAATGATCTTCGCTTCTTCGGTGTCTTTCTTCGTTATTCGGCATGTTTCGCCCAAAATCTCTCCGAATTCCTTTGACTTTTAAGGGAGTTAAGCCTATATGATCCTTAGTGACAATTGGTCAATTTTTTTATAAATATTTTGCCATCTTTTATTGTTTTTGCATGTTCAGGCCTTTAATGAGTCCATCCGCGTCGTCCTTTAAAAGCCTTTATTTGCTCGAGACTTTATCACCTTTGGCAATGGAACAAAGACAAATGACTCCTTGGCATTCCAAACTGTCTTGCTCTCGCATAACTTCGAGAATGTCTCATTTGAGACGGCGAAGAAAGGTAGGCTAAGGTAAGAAAGGGAAAGGTAAGTAAAGGCTTCGCCGATTACCTTTCTTGAACCCCTTCCGGCGACAAAATTCAACCGTCTCGCATTCCTCTCAGAGAGAATCAACAGCGACAAAATTTGGCTTACATCTTCCTCCCTCGACGCAAAATCGCTCCAGCAAATTTGAAGCTCCATCTCCCCGGGATTGTGGAAATCACTTTTATTCTATTTTATTATTATTATTTTATTTCTCCCCCCACCCCAGGGTAAATTTTGTTGCTTCCAGTGCCCCATTTCGCCATTAAAAAATGGAATTAGACGAAATTAGAAATTAGCCGCTAATTTAGGCTTGGCGCGATGGCTCCCGTCCCGGCCTCCAGTGTTGCCGGATATCCTGCCTTAGTTAGGCCAGATTCATGACCTCTTCGGCCTTAATATAAGTGTCTGGATCTTCTGTTTTTTTTTTAAATAAATGAGATAGTTTCGTGTCGAGTTCATTAGATGAGCTGAGATTGAAAGCTAGCAGTGGCTGATCGATTTGGTGTGATGTGGAGACATCTCATTCGGACAACCGTAAATTAACACAATGGCGGCCAACTGTATGTCACAATCTCTAAAGGCATTTCTTCTCGGAACGAGTCGAGGCGGTTTCAGGAACTCTGGATAGGCCTAACGTTCCTTGTCCGGACCGAAATGGTTCATGAAGCTGGAAAATTACCTGTATAACGTTACACGTTCTCTGTTAAATGGGCCATGAGAGACTGAATAGGCCTGCGATTGGCCTAACGTTCCACGTCCTCGAAGACCAGGGATTATTCCTTATGGGCCTAATTGGTCCGTAGGTCGAGGATTGAGTTTCTTTTAAACGAGAAAAAGTGGGGCTAGGCCTGGCCCGAAGACCGTCCGTCGGTTAGGCCAGGGCCTAATGTTAGTGAGTTCCGTTGAGAGAGGGGGGAAGAGGGATTTCAGGTTGAGGGTTGAAGAAAGGTAAAACCATTGAAAATTGGTTTTCACATTACTACATATAGCTGTTGGAAATATAGGAACCGAACATCCTCACATGCGATGACTAGCATCTGCATCCCTTTCTCTGCGTCTCCTCGTTTGAAATTCCGCCAGCTTCCCAAGTGTCGAAGCAGCGATCTTCATGCTTGCACATTGACGCAATGTTGTATTCGGAATGGGAAATGCTCCATTTTCATTCTCATTTTTTAAAAATAATTTTTCTTGAGGAAAATTCACAATTGCATCATCATGAATCTGTTGGAAATCTTCATTGGGAAATGTTGTATGCCTTAAAAAAAATTTAAAAAAGAGATTTCTGAAATTTCATAATGCATATGCTAATGGCTCCAACGATGCATTCGCTTTTGGCTAGATGCATCTGCTGATGAGGCATCGAAAGAACGATTTTCCACACCTCATATCTGAATGATCATGAAATGAAATCGTGAAGCATGGAGTTTGTTCTAATCAGAAGCTCATTAGCCGCTCATCGTAATGGCCACAAGGATTTGGAGGAGGCCTTTAAAACAGGGAACCCATAAATGATCATTGCGAATGAGATGTTTGCAGGGAAAGTGTGTGCCAGGACCGACCGTCATGTTTTTATTGAATTCTTCCGGTGATGAATGTGAGGAAAATTGATTACCATTCCTTCCAGTAACAATTTCAGAAGTAGCTTCTGGAAATCTTGAAATTGCTGTTACATGTTGGCGCCTGCCGCTGCGTGGCCTGTTATGTCATCGTCAATGTAAGGAAGAAAAACACGTTGGATTTCAATGCCTAAAATCGAAACAAAATATGCAGGAGGACAGTATATTTCGTGTAATACATTCTGAACCTGAATTCCGAATTCATTTGAAGTGCGGCAATTACTCTCAGGTAAACGATACCTACAATGGTATTGTAGGTATCAGTATTGTAGGTATTGTAGGACTATTGGTCGTCCTAAGGCTTGGGAATTGGGTTTTGAGCGGCGAGAAGACACTCTCAGTCTCCCGGCCTGCCTCCTCTGTTGTGGCGAGACTGAGAGGATGTTGAGAGTCATCTGACATTGCATGGGTCTGACATTGCATGGGTCTGACATGTCATGGCACGACATGACATGACATGACATGACATGACATGACATTCACGCCTTCATTTGAGGTGAAGCGGTGAGCCTGCGAGGCAATCTGGTGCTTGCTCCTTTCCATCTCTCTTATTTTGTTAAGTGACCCATTAAAATGCTTATCATGCAGACATTTTAAAGTTTAGATTACGCGTTGCAAATCATGCGAGAATATGCTACCTCATTGTATCAAAAATTTTCACATAAGGGGCACGGGGAAACTCCAGCACGAAAGAGCGTATGAGCATAATAAAAAGGGAATAGAGTTGGAGAATAATGTTTAAAAAAAACCGCTGTAGGATGGAAGGGAGAAACGTTTTGAAAAATTCATCGTCGCTGATGAATTTTTTATCCCTCTTTACGAGAAAGCAGTTTTCTCTATGGCTTGTCTGTTTCGTGCTCGTATTCAACTGCATTATTGAAGAGTCAAGGGAGGTGGAAGAGAGATTGGGAGAAATAAGTCGGAAAAGGGAAAGAAAAATACCGAAAAAAAGCCACAAAAAAAAGCCAGGTGAGATAATGATGATGCCGAGGAATGCTTTTTCTCTCAAGCGAGAGAAAAAGCATGATCCTGCTTAATCTAATTTCCTAATTTAATCATTTAATCTAATTTAGTCTAATCTCTTAATCTAATTTAATAATTTTGGTACGGTTTTCCCACATTTCTTTTTGCAAGGGTATGAACGGATTTGCATTCCAAGAGATTGCGGAAGAGTCGATCCGGCACGAACAACCGCAGGAAATGGCAGCATCAATCGGAAATGCCTCTACGGACCTGCTTTACATTTTCTCCCTTTTCAAATATTCATGTCTCATCCCACAGACTTTCCTTTCCCTCGCAGTCGTGAATGCAGTCACGTGGTCTGCCCCATTTTTCGACAGGAAAGGTCAGTCTTTCCACCAGTAATATACCATTTTCTAAACATTAAAAAAAAATGTGATGGCGCCTTCCCGGCTGGGAAAGAGAAAATTGGCCGGAAGCCGGAAGCCGACAGAGCCACACATGGCCCCCCTTCTTGGCCCCTTCATGGCCCCCTTAATGCCCCCCTTAATGCCCCCCTTAATGCCCCCCTTAATGCCCCCTTCATGCCCCCTTCTTTTCCCCCTTCTGCTGAACTGGCGTCCCAGAGCCAGATAGGCTGGGGATCTGTTCGGGTGAACGCCTTCTCCTTCATTGCTTCTATCTCCTTTTTTTTATTTAAAATTATCATATTATCCTGGAAATAATTCAATTTCTATGGAGGCCTCGGTTGAGGTTTCCTGTTTTTCTAAACAGGGAAGTTCAAAGGCAATTTGCCGGAGTCTGGTTAAATGTCCCTGATCACAAAAGTTGTCTGTCCCAGTTCCCTGCTGTGACGCATGTTAAGCCAGCTACTAGTTTAGTCATGTTTAGCCATGTTTAGCCGGTGGCGCATAGTATCAGAGGATAGCATGGAATTTTTCGTCCCGTGCAGTGTTCTACCAAGTGTTTTCTTGTTCGAAAAGGGGGGAGGGGGGGGCGGAGACGGGGGGGGGGGTTTCCATTTGGAGCGAATGCTTCAGAGATAGCATCGATGAAAGACGATGAAAGACGATGAAAGACGATGAAAGACGATGAAAGACGATGAAAGACGATGAAAGTGTACTTCAATCAGAATTTTCATCAGGCTTTCCGGGGATTACATTTCGAGGAATCGCCAGTAAGCGCATGAGTTAATCTTCTCCAGCTGGGATTTATGCCGGAAACCCCAAGAGGGCATGCCTGTCTAACATTTTCCAACGGTAGAATCATTGCGGTATTTTATCGGTTGCCGAAAAACTTCACAGACCGCCTCGGAAGGTAACGTAACCTGGTAACGAGGGTGGTTTCCGGACCGGTAACCGGACCGGTAACTGGACCGGTCACTTCACCTTGTCATCTGACCGGATGGCGTCTGTGTGACTGCAGCGAAGGCCCTTTCACGAAGTCATAAGGAAGATGAACATAAAAAGTTATGATATGAGAAATAGGAGGAAGTAAAAGAGTGAGAGAAGATTCTACGACAAAATGCGCCAAACCAGAAAAATTAACCTCCACGAGCAAAAACTCCATAATCAGAGCAGGTTATGAATATATTTGAGAGCTTCTCTGAGTAAATATTTTGATGAAAATATTTACTCCACACTTTCCGACAAACTTCGAAAATAAAATAGTGAAATTATCACTAACCTGGTCAATGGAGCGCCGAAGGCGCGCCAATAGCGAGTTTTTTTTTTTACCGTAATGGCAAACAAACTTGCTAGTATTGAATATGATTCACAGGAATATTCCACTATTTGCAAAATAATAATAAAAATGTATTTATAAAATTCATTGGTGGCCATATATCATTTGCAAAAAAATTTTTCACCACAGAGGGAGCGGTTGCCCGCCTCTCGAAACCTGGTACAATAAAAAAAAAATCAACTGGAATTGAATGTAAATGAAAATGCGTGCAAATTATAGCTCAAGCACCACAAAGAAGACACTCTCGTCCTTGGATTTTTCTTCACAGATTCACGACGAAGAGTTTCTCGGCTCACAGAGCGCCAAGAATTACTTAAAAGTCCCGAAAAACATTCAAATATTTCGCGCCCAAAACTCAAATTCCTCAGTCGACTGAATGTCCGATATTCATATTCCACTCAATAAAAAATCAGGAAGCATCAAGACTTGTTTTTTTAAGAATCTTCCCTCTGCGATTGGCAGGGTTGAGCGCCCGATCGAGTTTGATGAGAAAATCGGGATGAAACATTGGGTCGATGACCCGTAAAAGCTGGTGCAGGAGGAACCAGTCGCTCCAGTCGAGCCGCCGGCAAACATCCTCCACCGTCTTCCTCTCGCAACCATGCACGTGAAGGAGGAGGAGGCGAGCACTGGACACCCAGAGGATGACAGCGCGGCATATAACGCCCAGCGCCGTGATGACCGCGAGGATGAGGAACCAGAACCAGAGCGCGACGAAGATCTTTTCGTTCACGACGTTCGCGGGCAGCACGCACAACGCGTCCAGGTTTTGAATCGTCCCTGACGACCCGTAATAGTGGAAGTCGCACTTGGTGAGAAGCGGGAACGTTTTCCTCAGCGTCGTCGAGTCATCCAGGAAATCCGGCCCTAATCGAAGGAACTTGCGACCGATAAACCAATCCGTGAGGAAGAATTCGAGCAGCACGTGCACGAAATTGAGGGATTCGCAGAGAAAGAACGCCCCCCGCCCACAAGCGATGCGTGTGAAGGCTCTTCTCGAGATACGCGGCCAGGAGCTCCTCCTTTCGATGTCGATCCTCGACCTTGAAGTGATGGAGACCTTGAACGATGGAGTTCAGTTTCCCTCCCTCAATGGACTTCCAAACCAAATGCGGCAGATAGAAGAAAATCGCTTGAAGGAACAGAACGAACAGAACCCACTGATAATACGCGTGATACTTCTTCGTCCCGACACCCAACCCAACCACTTTATCGGCATCCTCCCCGGTCTGCCCCTCCAAAACGGTAAAAGTGGCCGAAATCCAGCAGTACGTGTTGATCGCATTCACGAACTCCTCCTTGTCCCTCTTGTCGTGCGTGCACTCGATCGGCTTCCCGATCCAATCGTGAGCCGCCACCAGGAGGCAACAAACCACCAGCAGACCCGCCGTGAACCGATAGTGGAGCTTGAACACCCAACCATCCACCTGTAGAGTCTCGTGCGACCTCCTCACAATCACATGATCGAACAATTCCTTAAAAACCGGGAGCATCTTGAGCGACGCGACCGCCAACGCCCGGGCTCTCCGTCCGACCTCCCGCCCCTATCGAGAAAGGATGCCCCCAATCCACTTCCCCTCTTCCGTTCCTCATTCACCCCTTCGTCATCCAACCACCAGTCATCCACCCCTTCATCCATCCACCCTTCAACCTTTCAGTCATCCTCTCTTCGCTTCAACAGAAAAACGAAAAGGGAGCTCGGTTGATAACGCCCCATTTTGAACGGGCTCTTCCCCTTATATATAAAAAAAAAACAAATCCACATTAATTTTTCAATTGCTTATTAGGGTTTGGATGTTTCGAGGAGCCAGACGCAAACATTTTAAAAATGGATTTCAGTTCTCGTAATGTGGCTTGTAATGTGGCTTGTAATGTGGATATGTCTTACCACATCTCTAATAGCTTCCAAGTATCGACCAACGGAGGCTTGTCTCGCTACATCTGACCATTTCCCTCGAACTTTTCAGGGTGGAGCCAATTATTGATGATAAGTGGATGATAAGTGGTTCTCCCAGCCAGCGAGGCCCAAACAAACGGAAAGAGCAGAGAAAGACGAATAATTTTTTTTTTTTTTTACCCTTTAGGCATCGGTTCCCAACCTTTTCCCCAAGGACATCGAGGAAAGGTCGAAATGTTGAGACTTGGACGAAGCTGAGAATTCGACGGAGAATCAACTAATTACGAATGCTGGCAATTCCTAATTAACTTCCTAATTAATTTTCAGCACACGGCGACCACTCGTGGATGAGCGAAGTCGTTTCGAAGCAATTAAGGAATTATCATGTCAACAAAAAAAAAGGTTCTAGGAATCGACGCGAGATGGCGACTCTAACCGTCGACGCGGAGATTCTCGCCCTGGAGCCCTGAAATAACCAGTACCGAGTACTTTTCGTACAGTACCCGATCTCTTTCCACGTACAACTTACGGGAAGGCATAAGAATTTCTAGATAGACCTGTTTAAGGAGGTAACCCGGCAGAAGGAGACTGAAAGTACTTCTGGCCATTGGGTCCGAGGAAGACATCCTCAACATTCACAAATCATATGGCAAGTAGATATCGCGGCTGAAAAGAAAGAGAAAGGGCTCATACCCGGATTCTGATCCGGTTGAAAGGAATATAACCTCTGAAGGTCCGTCTTCGTGGGATCGTTCCACTTAGCCACCTGGGTGGCTGAGTGCAATGATCATGAACTCGTGGAATGGGGATGCAACGGAGGCACTCCCCCCTTGTTCCCCATTATCCGGTCCTCCCCCGGTCGTGGCGAGTGCCTCCATGGATGCAAAGAGCAGGGAGCGAACATTCGAGGAAACGGGGATGAAAGAGAAGCACGAGGAAATCAGGCAGAGAAGGCCTTTTCCTTCTACGAGAATGGCTCCGTTGCAATGGGAGCCTCAATCGGCTCCCATTGCAACCTACGCTATTCTTTTGACCTCCGATTTGAAAGGAGAGAAAGCTAATCATATCGGGTACCGAGAAATCGATCTTCGGCGAGCCATGGAGTTTCCCATGATGAAAATAACTTTTTCCTTCTGATCCGATACCGTCACTCATTTCATCTCGAAAGTTCGGTTTCTACGTGGCGTAGAAACCGCTCCTCATCTTCGAAAGCACAGTAGTCAATTTGTGTTCGAGAAGTCGGTTGAGTCCGGTCTCGTCGATGGGCAAGCAGGAGAGCGCCAAACTGCGAAAAAAAAGTGGAAATCGAAGCAGAAATCCTCAGGAACGAAAAACCCGCATGGTTTGTTGCTGGTTCATTGGTTCATGTCGGCCATTTTAATGAAAATATATTATTCTTTCGGGTTGGAGAATTAATTATCGACAGATCTTGTCTGCATGCGGAAAAAAAAATATTCCGGCTCTTTCTCAGAGGATGCGTGCTGGGCCGGACATTAACATTGTCGCAGACGGGTCAAAGCGGGATGTAATCCTGGAGATAATCCTGAAAATGCTCATCCCGTGGCGGAAAAAAAAGGGAATCGGAATTTGTCTGTCTTTTGTCTCTTTTTATTTGCAAAACTTAATATTTCGGCACAAAACAAAAACCAATTCCAACAGTTGTTCAAAGTGCTGTCCATTCACTTCAATGCATTTTCGACTCTTTTTTTCTCTCCAGAGTACTTCCCGACATAACTCCTCACTAATTTGCGCTCAAGCATCGACAATTCCCTGAGTTGCTGAATTGCCCTGGGAATTGCCCTGGGTTTCTGAGCGCAAACCGCATTCTTCAGAACGGCCCAGAGGAAAAAAAAAATCCAAAGGAGTTAAGATCTGGTTATCGGGCAGGGTTCTCAACTCGTCCACGGCGTCCAATCTACTTTGAGGGAAATGTTCATTCAACCGGTTGCGCGCTACGGTGCTGTAATGGGGTGGAGCCCCATTACAGTATCACTCCGCCCCATTACAGCATCATGCTGGTACCACGTTCGGTCAGTATTCGACCAGTTAGCTACAGCTGGAAGAAATTCGTCGTTGAGCATGGTCACATACCTTTCACCTTTCACCTTTCACCTTTCACCTTTCACCTTTCACCTTTCACCTTTCACCTTTCACCTTTCACCTTTCACCTTTCACCTTTCACCTGTTCCGTCAAAAAAGAACGGACCCATGAGACAGCACAAATCCCAATCCAAA
>CAJPEV010003588.1:0-18589 GCA_905338385.1 Darwinula stevensoni | reverse complement strand
GGGGGGGGGGGGAAGGAGAATACTTCCCGGTATTTTTGGACCTCACCCATTTCCGAAACGGATTTACCCAGAATCGGTGGCGGCTTTTCAGAGAAGACAGGATAGGCAGTGCCTAACCGGCTCGAAATTAGTTGTATCAAATTAACGTTCCTGTACCCGTACCTATACTACGATGAGCACAGCCTAGAAGGATTTGTTTTTACTCGTTCCAAAATTAAATGCAAAATGAGATTTTGCTCCCGTGGTAGGCAAGATGCGGCCTGCTTACGAAGGGCCAGCCTTGAATCCAACTCAGGGGAGAGGAAAGGGGGGAAGTGAGCTTACCAAGGGTCATCCCAGTTTTTGGCCACGCTGATACGACTCCCATAGTTTGTGGACACCCTGTGCGCACATCGGGAAACACTAGCTAATAGGTCCTCGTACGGGAAGAAGTTGATAGAATGCTTGAAAACGGCCAGATTAACTAATTATGTTGCCTCACTGGCCAACAACTGGAGACCGGCCAGAAACCGGGGTGCTTACCCTATGTGTGTAAAAAAACTGAGTTGAAAGAGCGCTATGTTGGTATTCGTTGCTATTGATATGATAAGCGTAAACTGTAAGAGTAAGGTATTATTGTAAGATTATGTGATGTCGGAAAGAGGTGATAAATAGATGCGAACGGTGGTAAAAGCAAGTGCGATAGTATGGTACCGTCGAAGTGAATTTAGGATCAAATACAGGATGACCCAAAAGTCCTGGCACACATGGAGGTTAGCATATTTATTTCACAATCTTAACAATAAACAACAAACTTAAAAACAAAAAGAACAATGTCCTAAGACCACAAATGTGTTACTGTACAAAAACTATACATAAAGATCAGAAAATTTTGTCTTGACGCTAAAATTTTTCAAGCAAAAGAATAGTGCGCCAGGACTTTTGAACACCTTGTAAATGGGGAGACGGACGGAAAGAGTGCCTCACGTGCAGAGGAAGATCGAAACGCGAATAAGAGAATACGATGGAGAGTTACGCGACGAAGAAAGATCGTGAAGATATCGACGTCGAAGAACGTGATGTACCGATACGTTTTGAACGCGACGTTATATACGGTGAACGAAACGTGCTTGGAATACACAAAGTGAAGATACGAGAAGAAGGCGATAGAAGAGGAGCATAAAGAACGCAAGAAGCCGATAGGCGATGAGAACGCGAGATCGGTCGATGTCGAAATCGAACGCGAGGACAAGATTTCAGAACGGTTGAACAGAAGCGTGAATAAACTGATGCATCCGCTAAAATCTCTCGTGAATGTGATGCTGACATCGATGTAAATTGGGAAAAGGCGATCGCGACGGCGACGAGGAGTAATTTGAGAGGAGATTCTGAGGATCCCATTCAGTGATTCACCTCGTCTAAAATGGCATCGTTCATCGAGTGGGGAGACGGGAACTTCCTTCCGTCTCCGTTTCGGTAATCACAAAATTAGCTTCAGACGAGGTGTTCGCAACCTACCTGTGTACCTACCTGTGTGAATCATTTCAGCCAAGCGTCCCACTCTATTGATGACACGATGGTGGGATATTCTTGCAGGGAATCTTATGGACACGAAACGAAGACGATTGAATGAACTCCAAAAGATCATCCAATGGAAAACTCACTCGTTGGGGCTCAACAAAGACATCTCCTACTCGACTCGTTACATCTTTTTTCAATCCGTACGCGAAGGGTAAGGAAGCCTCAGAAGCCTATTTCCCCTCGAGAAAGGCATCGACTTGCCGAAACGTCGGGGGATAATCCACCCTCTTAGTCAACTTTATCTAACTCGATCGTTTTGTTCGTACATTCACTCCATATCTTCACAAGCGGGAATAGCACTAGAACAAAAGTCGTTCGTTCATATGATTTCGACACGTCCTCGCATAATTGTTTACAACTTTCGAGGGAAAAAAATGATTGTCGAACCTCAGCGTAGGCTCTGCGATCTTCGAGATGTTTTTAACCATTACAGGCTCTTCATATTTATTCAGAGCACCGTCGATTTCGCATTCGTTTATCTCGCCGTCGATCGGTATCTCGGATACATCTCAGATCGATCGACGTGCTTTTGGATGAGACGAGCAACTTGCATTTTTTTTTATCGACGGGCTTCGAAATCTTTTTGAGGAACGATCCGATCGCAAGCGCGACCGAATCTCGCAAGAGAGATGCCGAGGATGGGCACCGACTACGGTCGAGCGGGCTGCCGATCCGCCCGACGTGGCGAGTGGAGAGATTGCTTCGATTCCGGTCTGCACCGAGTTCGGCGCGTCGTGGACTCGGTTCTTTCTGCTTTTTGGATTCTCGATTATCTCGAGGTCGCGTTCGGAGAGACTTTTCGATCTCGTGGACTTCCATATTTCCGAACGCGGACGAATCCCTCACCGACGGGTCTGCTCCATTAGAAGCCGTTTATCTTAATCGTATAAATTAAACGAACAAGCGACTTCCACGCGTTTCGGAAAAGCGATAGACGATGACGCGTCCCGACCGATCGAGAACCGCAAAGACGCTTTCGAGAATCCGATGTACCCGAACGGACCGAAGTCCAACCTGCGCGCGATCGTTTGCGGCGCATCCGACACCGGAAAGACGAACGCGATCGCTCGGGAATCGTGTCGACCCGTGCCTCGGGACGACCTCTGCCTGCACCCGAACGAGAGGATTCACGCGTTTCTGAGAAGAGCCCTGCGAGAGGATCGCGAAGATTCTTCTGGACTCGGAGTTTATCGACGAGCCGGATCGAAATCGGATCTCGTCGATCGCATCGCCGATAAAGAGAACCAGATCGGGGACGATCGGGATCGGGGACGATCGGGATCGGGGACGATCGGGATCGGGGATGCATTCGTGAAATGGAAGCGGAAGAGATCGCGGACTCTTTCGCTCTACGGACGACCGCGCGATGAACAAAAAACTGCATCAGAATCACAATTTTGGACCTAGCGAGGACGAATTCAAAGCCGCGTGCGAGCAGGTGACCGATGATAGGAACTTATTGTTCATCGATCCTCAGAACGGAAATCTGGTCGCGAAAATGGAAGAGAATTTTAATCGATCGTTGAGAATTAAATGAGCAGCTTGTTACGATTCGCTCGTGAAAGACGTTGTCGCCGACCGAAAGCGACTCGAGGATGAAATAGAAACGAACGCGAAAAAGCTGCGGTGCTGGTGGTGGTCGTGGCTGTCACCTGCAACGCGCGGGCCTACCATGCTATGCCATTCTGGATCATAGGCTAGGCCATCCACCGCTCAAAGCGCCAGGTCCATCAAGCTATGTCAATTTGAGCCATAGGCTGTGGCTCATTCTATTATTTCCATAAGCTTCATACTTAGCTGTGTCAATCATAGGGTGCTACTAGGAAACGGATGAGATATTTACGTTTCTCGGGATGCCGAGAAACGTAAAGAGGTCTCAAAAGGTTAATAATTTTTCTTCCCACGCTTCCTTCCTTGTTCCAGCCATTCCCTTTCTTTCGTTTCGATTCCAAGTATGAAGGATCCTTTATGACCGATCGACGGAGAGGTTCCGATCCCGTACGATGTCGATGAGAATGACGATGGCGCCGTGAATCCGGCCGAGTATCGTTCCGTTGTCGTTTTCGGCGCGTCCGGAGCGGTTGCAGACCCGATCGAACGAGGCCTCGGTCCGACACGAACCTAGAAACGACTCGTGCCTATGCCTAAGCTAGAGCGATGAAATCATCTTGCAAGCCACACGGTGATGAATTTAAGATAAAATCAGCTGGGGGAGGTCGCGGTCCTTCACTTCCCCCAGGCCACTTCCGGGGAGAACGATATCGAAAAGGTCCGACCTCGACCGTGCGAGAGGGAGCGACTCCCTTTCCCGATTCGACGCGAAGGAGTGCACGCGAGACTTTTGTCGGGCTCTTCCTCGCGATAACGGTGCACGAGAAGTGGAAAGGGCGTGAGCGTCCTCATTCTTCCGAGAATCCCATCTTATCGTCGGTGTCGGTAGCACGCGAGCGAGGAAGAGAGAACGGGCGCGACCATCGATCGCGGATCGCTTCGGGGTTTCGAGCGGGTGGGATTTCCGAATCGGAGATCGACGTCTCGAACCGTACGATACCGGTCTGCCGTTCCGCCGTCATCGTCGACGTCGTCGCGCGGGATCGAAAGTTTTCTCTCTCGACGCGATGACCGTACGAGGCTTCGCAATAGGGAGAAGAGGAGCAGAACGAAGGCGGCGGGACCGGAGGCCCCCAGAGCGGACTGAACGCGGAGGTCTACCGGAAACTGCGCGAAGGAACGACCGTCATCAATCCGGATGGGGCCCTCTACTTTCGCTGGCTCTCCATCATCACCACCGGTGTCCTCTATAACCTGTGGACGTTGATCGTCCGGCAGGCGTTACCGGATCTTCAGAGCCGGTACTTGCTCCTCTGGTTGATCTCCGACTACACCTGCGATGCCATCTTTCTCCTCGACGTCTTCGTTCAGTTTCGGACGGGCTACCTCGAACAAGGACTCATGGTTTACGACTCCAGAAAACTCGCTCACCATTACATTCATTCCCGTGCCTTCGTCTTGGATCTCGCCTGCCTCGCCCCTTTCGATCTCCTTCAACTCTATTTCGGCTCCTTTCCCATCCTTCGTTTCCCCCGGTTCCTCAAGTTCTACAGATCTTATTCCTATTACTACTCGGTGGAATCTCGAACGTGGTACCCGAATCTGTGGCGCGTCGTGAATCTCATCCACATCCTCTTGCTCCTGGCCCATTGGTTCGGGTGTTTCTATTTTCTCCTGTCCGAAGCGGCCGCCTTCAAAGGCCAATGGGTATACCCGACTCCAGAAGGGGATTTCGCCACGCTGACTCGAAAATACTTGGGATCCCTCTATTGGTCCATGCTGACCTTGACCACGATCGGGGACCTCCCTGCACCCGACACGGACGAACAGTGAGTCCCTTCTGCTTTCCCGCACTCGTACGAAACAGGTCAGTCGGTCAGTTGAGTTCGTCGAATTCGAATTCAATTCAAGGATCACGTTTCTTTCCCATGCCGTCGCTTGGAAAGGTCTCAAGTATCTGTTGAGGAGGCAAGATCGGGCCACGGTTTCCCTAAGCGTATGCGTAAATCCCGCCTCCTTCAAATCCCGACTAACGAGGGGTCAGTATGAACTCGATGTTTCTTGATGCAAACAAAAATTTCCCTGTACCCCATCTGATTGGTGGAGCTTTTATGACGTCATCTCGCGCCTACCCCAACCGCGCTTCTTATGGTAGGACTGAGTAAAACTCGACGATTAAATGTTTTCTGGGGGAACCTTTTCTTCCACTGTTCTGTTTCTTGGGGTAAGTGTGGCATGCATTGCCTGCGTCCCTTTTCCATTACCGGTACTCAATGTTCAATTTCCTTTCCTCGTTTTCCTTAAGTTTCACTTTAGTTAGTTTCTCTTCTTTTTTGACATGTGCAGCTTGCCCCAAGATCGAGAACAGTTGCCATACCTCTTAGATGGTTTATCAAGAGTTTGCTTGCACCTCAATGCACGAAGGGACCATTTTGTTGGAAGATTAAAAAAAGAATACCGTGAACGCCACTTGGGGTAGGCTGCGCGCTTCAGTTCCGACTTATCCTCAGTTCTGCAGCATGTATGGTCACTTTTTGCATGACTCAACGAGAAGATTAGTTTCACTGTCTCAACCGTTGCATACTCTTCCTGTCACGTTTTTCGATACGAGGGATATTCGGAGGTGTAACATCGTGTTACCTCTTGCAGGTACTTGTTCACGATCGTGAGCTACCTCATTGGCGTTTTTGTGTTTGCTACAATCGTGGGTAAGTTTTGTTCGTCCTCGAGTGATCTGCTGATGGAAACAAATCGATCAGCTTTTATTTTTCGATCGCGATCTCCCAGGTCAAGTGGGGAATGTGATAACGAACCGAAACGCTAACCGCCTGGAATTCGAGCGTCTTCTCGTGAGTCCTCAACCCATTTTGTATGAGATTTAGCCAACGTCTATACGTATTTTTGCCATGGCTCTTTGCGTTCGGTAACAGGACAGCGCCAAGTTGTACATGCGGCACCATAAGGTCCCGCGGGAGATGCAACGGAGAGTGCAGCGATGGTACGATTACTCCTGGTCCAGGTGAGCATCTACAGTTCCCAGGAGAAACGCAACACGCCCGTGCGCGTGCGTGCGTGCGTGCGTCCACGCGCGAGAGGACGAACCGAGAGAATTTTCGGTTCTCTGTTGTTTTTTGAGGGGCAGAGGGAGGCTTCAGGGCGGTGGGGATATCAACACGGCTCTCGGGATCCTCCCCGACAAACTCAAGACAGAGCTCGCTCTTCACGTCAATCTCTCCACGTTAAAAAAAGTAACGTCCTTTACCCTCATCTCCCAATATGCCAAGTGTCATTTTCAATAATTAACGTGTCCAAAGTGATCGGTTCAAAACTGCATGAAAATGTGGAATCATGAGTGGATTCGCCTCGCCATGAAAAGAATTGAAGGATCTTACAAGGATTTTCTTCGGGATATGAAGCGATTTGAAGGTATAAATTAGTTCTGTTATCCACGACTAAGCCAAAAAAGAATCTATCATACAGATCCACTTAAAGTCAGCTCGTGATCGAGCGATCAGGTTTTCGACATCGTCTTCAATCGGACGTCACCAAACGGGAATTTGGAACCACACGAGAGGAAGAAAAATGAGCTTCAATATGGAAATTCCCCGTTGGAAACTCGATCCCTTCGGTCTCGAGACGATCAACAGGTTTTTCAGCTCTCCGGTGTCCGCGTAAGGCAGCAATTAAGCAAGAGTACTTTCAAGCGATGCTTGTGAGTGGTAGTTTAAAAAGTAGATGATTCCTTCTGCAGACAATGATTGAGTACCTACCAGAAAACATGTTTATTTGATGCCTTTCCTTTAAAACTTTATTTCGACAAATTCACGAATATGCACAAAAATATGCACAGAAGCATATGAAGCACAAGAAGTTCCAAATGAATAAGTACTGCTAAGTCCTTGGGCAAAGAATACAATCTTCGGAAATTTATTTGGGGCTTAATCCCAATCCATCGATCCGGAATCCAGATGAGGAAAAACGAAACGAGGCAGAAAGAGATGGGAATCCCGGTTTCTCCCCGCCTAATCTAATCCGTGCCGAGGCGAGATTCGATTGCCTGCAGAAGAGAGACGCATGCAAGTTCCACCTTGGCCTCTTCACAAGGAAAGGCAATAAATCACGCTTTTAGGTTCTATTTCGAGGTTCTCGTAAACCTTCGATATCACCCTCTCGGACGAAGTACATTTCTAAGGCTAATTCTTAATTTAAATCTTCTTAATTCTTCTGAGGCTGCCAAGTCGTTGTGAGAAATCAACCGCTTCGTCGCAATGGAAATGTTCAAAGATTTCTTTCGAATCTTAATCAGTCCTTAAATCTGCTGAATAATTTCTCTTTCGATTTCACTGCACTGTGCTGAGTTCTTGCCGGAAATGACTCACTTGCAGTCGATTTCGAATGAAGAGAGCCGTTTTCGCGCCCCTCGCTCAAAAACGAGAACAAAGGCAAAACTTGAAATGATGCAAGAAGAAGCGGTTGCTTCGGGAACGTACGATTATACGTACGAAAGAGAATGTCTTCATCATTTTCACATTTTCCGACGATCGTCAATTTGGATTAAGTTATACGAAGGCAATAACAATAAATGAAAGCCGTTTACCATTCGTGATCGGAGAATGCAAACTCTGTTACTTTTAGACATAATCCTCGTCCTTCTCCGTGCATCACTCCAACTTCTTTATCAAATTTGTGGAGGCTTCGGCAAAATCATTAGAAACGTGTTTTGACCCCTGGAAAAATGGATGTCCCGAGAGGATTCCCGAACTCACGCATCTTTCCCCGCTAGGAGTCTTCAGAGTTCCAAACAGCCAGTTTTCTTTAAACCATTCGGGACTGCGGGGGCACAGGTTCGACCCAGGATTTTAGTCACCTATTCCTGTGGGCATATATGTTTGTTATGTTTTGGTCGCATGTTTGTAGAAAGTAAAAGCCAATTTTGCGGAGCGCGCGCTCACCCGGAAAAATAAAACCGTCCCACGGGAACGGCTGGCCACAGAAAACTCCGTACCGAATGGGCTAAGAAAAGTGACGAGAGAATACGATGGACGAGGGTCCATCCCTTTCTTGACAAAAACTCCTTGAGAGTGGCTGCACAATGAGCATTGTCACTATGATAACAAGAGATCACGCTGCCACAACTCGCACTGTTTATTTTTTCACTTCGGGCAAGATGTGGTTGCGAAGGACTTGCACGTTTAAGTCCTTCTTACAAGTCCTTCTTCGCCGTCTTCCCTTCTACCTCATCTAGCCAGCAGCGAAAACGTCGTGAGGGTTGTGACAGCATCATCTCTTTGTTATCACAATGACAATGCTTCTCCTCGTTGTGCTGCCACTCTCAAGGAGTTTTTTTTTTTTTTTGGAAGGGGTTGACCTGCTGCCTCATCCATCACATTCTCCTCGCTTTTCTCAAAGTCGATCAGAAGTTATTGCTCCAGATCGACTTTGCATTACCGATTCTCTTCAATTGATGCTCAAAGAAATAACCTCATTCTAAGCCCTTATTTTTTTTTTTTACTGATGTGGTGATGGTGCCACCGTCCAGAATGATTTCTCCAGTCTCCAATTCGCAAATAACCTCTTCAATTGTGTCCGAAAAGTGCCAGCCGCACCATGAGGAAATCGGCTACGAGCACATACGAATTTTATTTTGCATCAGGTAACGATATTCCAAGAGTGCCAACCAGAGTTTTTGCACGACCTGGTTCTGAAGATGCGCGCATATATTTTCACGCCGGGAGACCTCATCTGTCGGAAAGGGGAAGTGGCAAGAGAGATGTTCATCATTGCCGACGGCATCCTCGAAGTTATCAGGTACAACTCAGTTCTTCGCGCTTCTTCAAGGAAGTCGTTATTTTCTCTTCTTAATCGACTCTTCTTCGGCAGTGAGTCCGGGAAGGTGTTGACAACGATGAGAGCTGGGGACTTCTTTGGCGAGATCGGAATCCTCAATCTCGACGGCTTCAATAAGTGAGGCTTACTTCCTGTAGTTTCTATTCCCCGATTGCATCGTTTACCAATTCGTTTTCGGCTAATAACGTGTCGTGGAATTTGTCTGTGATCAACAGGAGGACAGCGGATGTGAGGTCGGTGGGTTACTCGGAACTATTCAGTCTGTCCCGGGAAGACGTCCTTTCTGCCATGAAGGACTACCCGGATGCTAGGGTAAGAAGCATCCATTTCAGTTGTCTCCCTCCCTCGTTAGGGTGAATGAGAGCAAGGATATTTACTCTTTCTTCTGTTCTATAGAGCATCTTGCAGACGCTGGGTCGAAAGCGGCTGCTGGAGGCGAAGAGGCAGGCTCAACCAACCAAACCTCAACCAACCGACACCAAGCCGGATCACATCTTTGGCACTGGCCTTGGCTCTGACATTCGTAACGGAGCATCCCCACCACCACCTCCGCCACCACCTCCTCTTCCTCCTCCTCCCCCTCCACCATTACCACCACCGCCACTACTACCCCCACCTCCTCCGCCTCCTCTTCCCCCATCCCCACCGCCTCGAATCGAACACAGTTGGACTGGGAAATTAAAGCAGGATGTGAGGAACTGGACTCAGTCTGTCCTTCGCAGTCCCAAACACAGCTTCAGGTATTTCCTCTCCCTCTCGGGCATTTTATCTTCGGATGTGATCTGATGAATGAACCTGCACTTTAATCTCAAACTTTCTCCTTTAGGAAGACGAGCGGGTGCCCTCCAGGGAAGGAAGAGGAGACGCTGAATCCCGAGAGACTAGCGACTTTGATCCATGAGCGAGAGCAGGTTCAACCGAAGAGATTCTCATTGAAAAAACTCACAAAGTAGGTATCACCCTGGACAAATACTAGCTAACCTCCTCCGCATTAAATGCAAACCTCCTCCGGAGGTATCGTGGGTGAAGCAACCCATAGCCTCTCTATTAAGTGAACGTTATTAATGACGGGTTCTCTATGTGGGACATGAGAAATGGTGCACCAGGGATTCCGCCTTCTCCTCTTGTATCAACCCTCTAAAATATCAATTTATTAAGTAGCAATTCAATTAGTCGATTAAATGCATTTATAAAATCTTTATCAATCAATATGGCAATAAATCAAGTTTACCACATTTAAAGATCGGAGATCGTCGAAATCTAGTGTGCTACTTTGAAAACTAGACCCTCGCATTTCACTGTAGGTCTTGGATTGAGTTTCAGTGAAAAATGTGTTGCTTTCAGTTTCACTTCCAATTCCAGCTTTCGAAAAAAAAATCTCTTGCAAGCATATCGGATTCTGAGGAACAACCAAATTTCCTCACTTTTTTCATTTGAGCTGGGAGGCCTCTACTGCTTTTCCCCGTCTGACTTGCAGAATCATTTCGTAATCCTGAAGCCGAAATTAAGACCACCAAAAACTGGTTGCCTTCAATTAACGAAAACTGAAACTGGAGTCGAAATTCTGCACAACTACTATAACTGAAAGAAAGATTTCTTGCGTTCGAACAGAAACATGTTTACACTGAAACTGAAGCCTTCAATCCACTATCCAAGTTGAAATTCGGGGGTCAAGTTTTCAATCCAGTGTTTTATTTAATTTTTTTTTATGCTAACCACCAATCATTTCATTTGCGAACTTGATGTATATTATTCATTTATTTTTAAATCTTACTTCATTCACTTATTGGAATACTATCAAATAAAACGGAAATTTTTCAACATTGATAATGGTGTAGTAGACGGGCTCCGAAATGCACCATGTCGTAGAGTACCCCAGAGTCTCTCTAAAAAGGCTCACTTTGATTTATTTTAGGGCTGTCAATTCTATCAGATTAATCGACCTATTTATCGATTAAAGTAATTTAAATCGCAATTTTGAAAATTAGTCGAAATTAATCGAATTTTAATCGACCCCTTAATCTCCCCCTAAATGCCTATTTTTCCCCTTATAATTTTACTGTGTAGTTCATAATTTCTCAAAACAACCGAACAACAAACGAATGCTTTATTAAGGGAATGAAATGTAACGATGGCTCATAGAAGTTGGTCCTTTTCGTATTGATCACTCTTCCTCAAAACGACATACCATTTTTGAAAAAGGAAACACAAAAACAAAGCCATCGCTATCAGATTATTCCAAAAAAAAGCATCCACAAGCGTACTGGCACGCATCCCATGTCCTTCTGCCTAGCCCACGGCCTTTAAAGGCATAGCCTTGCAAGCCTCGCGCGTCAGGCTAAGGTAACAGCGGCCATGGGCAAAGCGACTGAAAAGGCACTGGATGCGAATGGGGATAAGAAAGTCTTAAATGAAGAAGCTGCTAGGGAAAGCACAGTAGGAAGAGGGGAGTCAGGCAGGGGCATGGAGCAGGAGAGGCAGGAAAGAGGATAATGTAAAGACTGGGGAGTGAAAGGCTTACGTGTAAGTGCGCCGGCAAACGCCTGTGGTAGTCCCCGGAAAGTAGCCGACAAGGGGAAAGCGGGGAGCAGGCGAGAGAAGTGAAAATGAAAGTTTGAAATCCTCTCCTATTCCTTGTTTGCTCCTATTTCGCTCTTCCATCCTGTGTTACCCGTAGATCGTAAATGAATCTTTAAATCTCCGTATAATGAAGTGTCACTGTATACGTCCAATCATTTAGGTTACATTTTTGCACCCTTCCGTTATGGTTTGGCTGAATGATAAGGGCCTCAGAGCGCTTCTTTGCTTACTTTTCATTACTTATATGGCTAAGTTGTAACTATTTTCTTTCCGACTGGAATGTGCCACTTGTAGGATGAACTAGTGTATGCATGGATAGTAACTGCTACGTTAGCGACGAGGCTTCGCCTAGGTGTTGGGCGTGACATAAGCAGAATAATTCCCAGCAGGAATTATGGGATCGATTAACATTTTATTAATCGACCGATTAATCGATTAATTTTGTTCATCGATTGACAGCCCTAATTTATTTACTATCAAAGATAACCGTTTGACCTGTAGGGTCCCATCTCCCTGAGGAACTGAATTTGGGACAACATATCTCGAGAACCGTTTGAGCTAGAGGACTGAAATTTGGACTTTTTACTAGCTCCTGGAGGCTTCAGTGCATACATTTTTCTAAGCAAATACCTGTAGGAGGTTCAGCAACGATTTGATCGCTTGAATTGGAATTCCTCATTATGGGTTTGTGCTGTACAGGGCTCGTGATGAGGGTTCCCAAGTGGACACACCGACCTTGACCAAGTGCATGGAAGGATTCCCATCATCCGAAGGCCTCCCTCTTCTCTCCCGTATTCGTAAGCTCCGGGAACCGGACCGGGGATCCGGGAAACCACCCGAAGAGATCCTTCAAGTCGTTTCCACCGAAAAGGATCTCACCATTCAAATGATGGAGCCTTCCGGAAGAACAAAAATGTCTCAGCTAGACAATGACGGAGGACCGAAACCCTATAGCCATCAGCATTACCATCACGGTGTGGATCCTGCATGCAACCGTGCCGAGATGGACATCTTGGGCAATACTCACCGGGTCCAGAGCCAAGTGTCCACGTCCATGAGTCAACCGACGAGCCAAGATGCCCCAGCCGAGGCTTCGTTGGAAGCCGGAGATGATAAAGGGAAAGAACCGAGAAAGGCCTCGTACTCTCGGGACAGCGGATACAGCAGCGGAATAGTCCAACCTTTCGAAAAACCTCAACCCCCACGGGCAGATTACAAGATTCCCGAAGAAGCCCAACAAGTTTCATCGTCCATGGGCTCTTCCTCTTCGGAAAAGGATTCTGACACTTCGGAGGAAACTCCAGAGCGGAAGAATCTGAAAAGAGTCCTGAGGACCCTGTCGAAAGAACGCTCGGGGCGAGAATTGAAAAAGTTGATGCGCTCGGAGACCTTACAAGGATACATGGCAAGGCGGAAGAATTTGAGGAAGAATGTCACTTTCCTACGGGAGACCCTGTCCTCGCCACCTGTGGCTGCTGCAGGCCTCACCAGGACGGCGCAATCGAGTTCCTCGGACGAGGAAGAGTTGGTTAAACTCTTGAAAGGCACTGGCCGCTCCGTGGGACAGAAGGAAGAACTGCCCCAGGACTTCATGACTCAAACCATTCTCACCGTCCAGAACGTTGTTATTTCCAAAATGGTCTGTCTTATCTATCTTTCTTGCTCGTGCTTTTATTCCTTTGCATTTTGCGGCGTGATCTCACTTTTTGTATCGAAGGATTCTGAGGATTTTAAATCTAATTTCCTATTGGTGAGTTTCCTTCCCAAGAAGAGAAGAGACCACTTTTATTTTCATCCCGTCTGTTCGTGTGTCGTGTTTCTCTGTTTGACGGGAACTTAAGAAAATATCGTCCTGATTCTGTGACAATTGGCAGCATGACAAAGGATGGACTGGGTACAGTCTGGGTTTTTTCTTGGTGAAAACAATCTAATTATTCCAAGTGCAAGGTCGCAATTGGTTGACAATACTCTTTAATCTGATAGTGAAATATTCCTTCAAGTTGCTTCACCGCCACATCCCAAGTGAGGCATAACATCGCGCCAACACCGAAAAGTAGTTGACAATGTTAGCACAACGTCGCAGTCGGATGACAACATGGTATCCACGTACGCGCTCTACATAAATTCTTTCGAAACTATCTTCATTTGATTACCGAATTCTCAAGCATCTATACGCGTAACCTCGATTGGTTGTCATGCATCGAGGAGGAAGCCACGAAGTTAGGAGAATGCTTGAAAAAGCATTGCTTCGCCTTCAAAACATTCTTCAGGCTTCATTAATTGCGAACATTTTTGCAATTTGTCTTGCTTCAACGATGGAACAACGTTAACATTAAGTCAGCACCCGAAAAATGAGGTGCTGGGGAACTTGCCTTCGAAAGTCATGGTACGTTTCGGCACCGATCACCAGGCTAGTACCGGAAGTACAGGACAGTACTTAATATTCCCAACATGCAGGTCTATCCAAAATAAGGAAGGTTCCTTGAAGCTCGCGGAGGTGCATGCTTTCCCATTCGAGCAGTTACCTTGCGTCATCGTCACTCTAAAATGAAAGCTGGAAGACGGATGAACGACCGGTCCGCGAACATGGGGACATGGTCTTCGAAACCCATGCCATTGGAAATCTAGTTTTTTACTCTGTATTGTTGCATAGGCTAGAGCTCCCGTCTCCAACAGGGAAAATGAATGTCGAAGATATGCTCCTGACATTATTCTTTCTCAAAATGTGAAGACTAACGAATGTTACGTACACAAATGGACTGCACTAACAGTCGGCGCTTTTCACGATATATTTATCATTTGGTTGGCCCCAGTAGCTCCCTGTACAAATTATAAAACGTCGTAACGAATTACGATATGACGAAATATACCTTGTAACGAAGTAAATTTCCTGTACCCATCGCCAAAAATAAGTATTTATAACTAAATCGCAAAACCGATAATTCCGCTGGAACATGGTCTTAATTGTAGTGGGATACGCATTACTTTCACGCATGCGCTGACGATCAATTAGTCGCCCATTAGATGCCCATTAGATGCCCATGCCTAAAACAATACTATACAGTACACACTGGTTTGTTTCTACTTCATCTTCTGGTGAAGCGAAAATGTCATTACTTTTTTTCAAAATTTCGTTATAACGTTTTAACGTAAATACGTTAAAACGTTAAAACGAAGGAAAAGCGACCCTCTCTTGTACTTCGTAATAGCAAGCATCGGCAGTATATGCTCCACGATGAATTCCTAATCCTATTCTGCATCGACAAGAAAAAGACAACTGGCCAAAAAAAAGTGCAACAGGACACTTCTCTTAAGCACTAAACTCCTTCCATCGTTATCATGACTGAGGCACGAGTCAAGCAGGAAATGTGGAAACGATTCAGATTATTAGTTTCCGATTTGTAACTTAAATCTGTCTGCTATCCATTCGACGTTTATTGCTGACTAAAGAGCGCAAGGAATGATGGAGCAGCTCTAAAAGTAATTGCGACGTCAATCACCAAATCCCTTGAACTATTCGGTCCTTCATTACTCGGGTGGAACAATTAGTTCAATTATTTGACTTTGGTAATGTTCAGGACGCAGTGGTGCAAGAGTACCGGAGAGAGCTCGAAGAACTCCACACCACCCTGATGACAAAAGAAGCCCTCATAGCCAAGCTCCATGGACGCCTTTTGGTAAGTCCTCATCATTCCATCTCTTCACCTGCAATCCTCGCTGTAAGGTTTTCCCACCCGAATATCTTTCCGTTCACGACTTCACGCCTTCAGCATTCTTTTCGAATTTTTAGGTAATCAAGTAACCTGAGATGATATTCAAGGCAAAGTGGCAGAAAGATTCAAGTATCTTCCTTACTTTCTAGATAAATCCGCTTTTTTATTTAATTAAACTCTTAGAGGCCTCATAGAACAGCATCAACTCATCAAAACCTACTTTCGCCCTTGTTCGTAAATCAAAATTAAAACTATTTGTGGCCAAATCATTGCGTCCCCTTCCATCGTCATTTACATTTCCTCCCTGAGCTCATCGAAAACCTCTCCTCCCCGATCCATGGTAACGGTTCGCTGGACCGGGTCCTCCCAAATCCTCCACGTTTTACTTAAAGAGTTCGGATGTGCTCTCTAGGAGGAGGAGGATAAGGAGGATGGGGTGGAGTTGGAGATGGAGAAGGAGTTGAGCGTGGAGGGACCGGTGAGGCTCCGACGGTCTTTCACATTGGATGCCGCCCACCGCCTCCACCCTCTCCGCCAGGTAGGACGCACCTCTTCCTGGGACGTCGCTTCTTCCCGGGGCCGAGACCGAGGCAGACACCTCACGGAGGAGCAGCTTCTGGAGTTAGAGTTTGGCCCTGCCATCCGTCGCAGTTGTGACGCCAAAGACTTGGCTCTTCGCATGGAATCGAGTCCTAATTCATCCGCACCTTCCTCAGACTCCGATGACGAGGGCAAGAGAAGACGGAAGCACAACGACTGGGAACTCCAAATGTTGATCCAAAGTATGGGAGACCGAGAGGCGCAGAAGCTGGAAGAGGAGCTGACTGTCGCACCTGAAGCCCCCACCAGGTTCGTGGAACTCAGTCCGTCGGAATTGGAATTACTGCAAAGTATCATGAGAGACGAGACCCGGACCCGGAAGCGTGGAAACAGTGAACAGTTCCCATGGGCGCATGCTTTTCTGATGTCCGAGCGAAGACGAGGAAAGGCAGGGAGTGCGAGTTTGTATCGCAGGAGCTTCACTGAACCACGGCCGCGCGAAGCCGAAGGCCCAAGTCAGGAGCAGGAGATGCGCCTCAATCCCGCTCCCGAAAATCCAAACGTACAAGTACCTGACACGCAGTCAACGAAGATGTGAAGACGGAAAAGTGACACTCCTCTCAATCATACGAACCCATTCTCCGGGTGATATCATATTTTAGTCTCTGATTCCCTCTCTTCATCTCGCTTCGAATAAAGGTCATTTTGTTTTCCAGACAGACATATCCCCAAGGCAAGGGGCATGTTTCCTGTTCGTATGCTTATTATCTCCTAGCGTTATAAACCTTATAGGATATTTTAAAGTCGGAAGTAGATGTACTTTTGAATTTATTAGATTTTATTTGCAGTAAAGATGACTTCATGAACCCTATCATGAACCCTTCATGAACCCTATCATGAACCCTTCATGAACCCTTTCCCGAATCCGTATTTCTTAATGGACTTTCTGGAGCTGGCCACGTTCACGTTCCAGGTTCTAACCCCACCTCTTACACCGTCCTAGACAGAAACGGCCGTGCCAGAGCCCTATCCCCACGCCGCTCATTTTCATTTGGTGTCACCCGCGTGGAATAACCAGAGAGGGCGGTTTGGATGCCAGCCAAGAGAGATTTTTTGGCCTCCACTTCTTCAAGCCACAATCCTCCCCCCCTCCCCTTTGAATTTAGGTGGTGGGAGTAGCAGCAGTAACTTCTCGAGAAGCAAAAAATGAGGACGGCGATGTCCGTCACGAATTTGGCGGTCATCCACTGCTTCAGTTTCGGTTTCTCTTCTAAATGGACCTGGATTCATTCATACACTCATAATCACTCATGAATATCACTCAGTAATCACTCAGGAAAACCACCTCCAATGTTTTCACTCAAGCCAGAACCTCGTCCGATGTCCATCATGGTGAAAATTACAACATAACTCATATTTGTGAAAAGGTTATTGCGAAAAAGCACGTATTTTGGTTCACAGAAATATTTTGAAAATATTTGCGTTTCTTTTTAGCTGATGAATATTTCAAGCTTATGGGTCTTGCTTTAACCGCATGGGGAGGAGAGAAAATTGGGCAGAGATTGCATGAAAATAATATTTTGGGATGAACTAAGTTTTTTTTGGATACGACTATATTGAATGAGCTTGCATCGATTCCTGCTGGAATCACTTTCGCAGCTCCCAGCATTCCTTACATAATTTATCAGTTTCAGTGCAGATAGTGGTGGGGGGGGCTAGTGGTGAGGTGAGTCTGTTGCGCACGACGGGCTCCTTGTTCCATTCTCCTGTCTCCGCTGTGTCTTGTCCCGTGATAATACTGTACATTCTAGTACTGACTTTTCAACTTCTGACTTCAACTTTTTAAATATAATACTGCAGGATATCCAAGCGAATAAAATTCTAATATTATCTAAAGTCTAATACCAACCGTTCAGCACCCGTGGTCGAATCTCGTCGTTTCTTCCTCGAGGCTTTTGAGTATCGCCTTAAAATCGGGGGGGGGGGAAGGAGAATACTTCCCGGTATTTTTGGACCTCACCCATTTCCGAAACGGATTTACCCAGAATCGGTGGCGGCTTTTCAGAGAAGACAGGATAGGCAGTGCCTAACCGGCTCGAAATTAGTTGTATCAAATTAACGTTCCTGTACCCGTACCTATACTACGATGAGCACAGCCTAGAAGGATTTGTTTTTACTCGTTCCAAAATTAAATGCAAAATGAGATTTTGCTCCCGTGGTAGGCAAGATGCGGCCTGCTTACGAAGGGCCAGCCTTGAATCCAACTCAGGGAAGAGGAAAGGGGGGAAGTGAGCTTACCAAGGGTCATCCCAGTTTTTGGCCACGCTGATACGACTCCCATAGTTTGCGGACACCCTGTGCGCACATCGGGAAACACTAGTTAATAGGTCGGGAAGAAGTTGATAGAATGCTTGAAAACGGCCAGATTAACTAATTATGTTGGATTCAAGCCTCACTGGCCAACAACTGGAGACCGGCCAGAAACCGGGGTGCTTACCCTATGTGTGTAAAAAAAAATGAGTTGAAAGAGCGCTATGTTGGTATTTGTTGCTATTGATATGATAAGCGTAAACTGTAAGAGTAAGGTATTATTGTAAGATTATGTGATGTCGGAAAGAGGTGATAAATAGATGCGAACGGTGGTAAAAGCAAGTGCGATAGTATGGTACCATCGAAGTGAATTTAGGATCAAATACAGGATGACCCAAAAGTCCTGGCACACATGGAGGTTAGCATATTTATTTCACAATCTTAACAATAAACAACAAACTTAAAAACAAAAAGAACAATGTCCTAAG
>CAJPEV010003587.1:0-29450 GCA_905338385.1 Darwinula stevensoni | reverse complement strand
TTTGTGCCTTCGAACAAGTTCTTGGAAATGGTCCGTACTGTTTCAGGATCATTGGCGTATGTACCGTATGCTAACGCTAACAGCCCATGAGCTAATCGGTGATGCAAGAGTATTGAATGTGCTTGGGTGAGGAAATCAGCAAAGTCGTCTTGAATCTTATAAAAACGTTATAAACCGTTCACAATGAACGATTGTGCCAGTCAGCCGGAATATCATGACGATGGTTTTTAGGAACAGAATCTCCCAGAAAATGTAATGAAACGGTTCAGTTCCGAAGGGGTAATGCGATGAACAGATGATTGTCAAGGAGACGTTATGCTCACAATAGACGCTTCAAATTTCCACCTATTAGACGGCCAACGTAGCGGCCACTACCTAATTCTTTAACACGAAGAAGGCACAAGTTCTGGTGGTCGTAGCTGTCACCCCCAACGCGCGAGGCCTACGAGACTCTGTCACTTCAGGCCATAGGCTAGGTCATCCACCGCTCAGAGCGCCAGATCCGTAGGGCTATACCTTCCTCCGCTCTAAGCGCCAAGTCCATTGGGCTTTCAGTCTTAGCCCTAGGCTGTGGCTCATCCTATTATAATCATGGGCTTCATACTTAGCTATGTCAAAGGGTGATACTAACTGAATGCGTGTCACGTTTTCACTGATCGACTGCAAGTTCTTCATTTGCATACATTCTTTGCTGAAGCATTTTTTCTGTAAGAGTTTTTTTCATTAAGTCAGTCGTGGCGGTTCGTGCCATCGCTTCTATGCAATAGTTTTATGTTTGCATTTCATGTCATGGTCGATTTATTTGAATTCTCATGATAGATGAAGTCAAAGTAATAATGTAAGTTCATTGTTTCATACGTCGCGCAAACTCCTCCCATCAAAATGGTGGCGATTTTTGCGAGGTTAGGTTGAAGGAGTTTCCACAGGACGGCGATGAGACAGTCGTTGCAGATAAAAAAACGATCGGTGCTGGCGTGGAAGCAACGTTTGCCACTGCAGTTGCGGTGCGAAGTGCAGAAATCGGTGCTTTAGGAGGTGCTCGCCATAATGGCTAAAGTGAGTGATAAACAATACCCAGTTTGCACGTAAGGCCACTCGGACCGCTGATCAGCAAGAGGCAGTAAATGCTGAGATCAAGAATAGGAGTGCCGTGCAGCCTGCTGGGCAACTTGATGCAAGGAATGCAACACTCAAGTGTCGAAAGCGGGAAAGCAGGGCGGCCGGGAATTGATCCCGGACCTCCTACTTGTCGGTCAGGTGTGCTACTGTTACACCACGGAACTCGGGACATTTTGTCAGGCCTCTCCATGTCATCTCGATAATTACAGTCGTTTGTCACAGCGAGCACTGTCAGGCTGAACATTTTGCTGTAGGGAGGAGGCATTGTTTCACGTTGCTGCCACGACGGAAAAGTGCCCCTGCTGCAACTCACACTTTTTCAGAGCCTCGGGTCACTGGTGCTAATGTGTCGGCGAAGTATTTTCCGGAATTATTCGTTAGTATTGTGCCACACAAGCTCTAACTTCCTTCTGTGCTAATGTCGAACAAGTTCTTGGAAATTGCCTGTTCCAGAAACAGTGGTATCTGTGCCATAAGCTAATGTTAGAAATCTAGAAGTCGATATTATGTTTACATCCAATCGGAAGGGTTAAGGATAGATGCCCCGAAGATCAAAAAGCTCTTGCAGATCCAGCCGGCCGGGCCTTATCAGGTGTCCGCGTGCGAAAGAGGCGAGAGCTGAGAGCTTGTGGGGGTGTATGAAGGGAAGTTTGAGGGTTCATGCCGAGCAGATTAGAAAATCTTGTGCCTGGGGGGAGGTGGCCGCTGGGGTAAATGTGAAGATGCGAAGGAGCACAATTATGAATTTGGACTGATGCGCTCGTACAGTTCTGGCGGCACTCCCTTGCTGCTGGCGCGCTCTGAATCACATCCTGTATTTCAAGAACCGACGGGTGGATATTGTCATAACTTTGCATGCGTGTGCTCACTTGATGGATTAGTCATCTCACAAAGGCACACAGCGATAGCCTGAACCAATTACGAATGGCTCAAAATTGAAAAAGGTTCCACATTTTTTTGTGACAGTGTACAATCTGGGGGAGTACTCCAACGCGTGACGTCACTCACAGCTGCGAAACGGGCAGCGTCAGAGGCGGCGCGAGCGCGAAATTCAGTTCAAACGAGATTAACTCAGGGAATCGTGTGTCAAAACTTGTGAGGCCCAACGGTGGCCTTCGTGGCATGGCAAGCCTAATTGCATTCTTTACTATTATTATTCAGCGCGGCCAACTGGAGGGAGTTAAGCCACGAGTTCAAAAATGTTTAAAAGGCTACTCGGGGCACATATCGGTATCCACCTTAGGAAGGACAGTGAAACCGGGAGTTGACCTTGCCTCCCCTCTTTAAAGGTTGAGGGAGATCAGTCATGAAAATCTGGCGTGGAAAGTCCGCCCCTGCGCTCTTTCGCCCCAACTGTGAGCAGGTCGAAGACTAAATCACATCTCGTGATCATCGTCGATCGGAACCCAGGAGCGTGATTCCACCGGGACGAAAGTGGGAGTAGCCAATTGAACTTGCCCAATGGCGAGAATAGGGGGCCGGATCTGTTCACGTGATCTGAGCAGAAGCCATTGAGGTATCCCTTGGAAATTGTGAAAAGCAGACCCTATTTACACGAAACAGACTGAATAATGAGGAGGCTGATGTGTGCGAGAGCGACGTGCTCGCTGGTACTCAGGCAAATGAGAGGACATAGAGGGTTGCCAGCATGCCCCTCCTTCATGACTGTGAGTAATGGGCGACCTTGGCCCTCTATCATCCCCAGCGGAAATCTAGGAAGCGAGGCCCTAGTCAGACTCGTGAAGCGACTCACGAGTCACTCACTGTGATCATTCACTCACTGTGATCATTCGACAGTTGTCGATGGTGACTAACGTCGTGTGTGGTATTGTCCTAGGCCCTGCCTAGTCCAAGGAATAGAGTGAGCTCATGAATCGTACTAGACTTAGCCCATGTAATGTAGTTTGGGCAGCCTATTCATTGGGAAACCAAGTTAGTGACGCATAGAAATAGTACTTTGGCCTAACATTAGGGCCAAATTTTTTATTGTTGAATGTTGAGTTTGAGTTTACATGATGCCCTTTGAGAAGTAACAATATACATGACTGAACAGAATATGTATTCAACATTGGCAAATACCAGGCAGATATAGCTTAGGGCTACAATTTATGCTCTGACCTGTAAGCACATGAAAATACAAAAGCAAAAACAGAACCTTTACCCCACGCTCAGATTTTCGCGGAGCTATGGGACTTGAAGGGTTCCCTGAGACCATTAATGCTTGAGATATGAAGGCGCTTTGATCGAAAAAATAATGGTCAAGGTCTTCAAGTATTTGCATTAGTCTCCACTGAGAATGCAGGAGATGGGGGATGGAGATGTTGAATGGAGGCCGAGAGCGTCCGTTTTCTTGTAACAGTGAGCGTTATCACCGCCTCTATACAATAGCGTAGCCAGGGTTTCGCCAATGGGGAGGGGCTTACTTTTCCTTGCCCGGGGGGGGGGGGGGGGATGCATTTAGACGAAATTTGGGGGGGCTTGAACCAAACTTGGGGGGCTGCCCCTCGCCGCGCCACTGCTTTCATATTTTTTCCACTGAATAATGAGATCACTTCGGAGCTAGTGACTCAGACTAGGAGGAAGTGTCGGTGGTCCTTCTCGTTGTGACCAACGATAATCCGAAGTCTGGCTTTAAACTCAGCCTGCCTCAGCCTGCCCATTATATGACAGGTTAAAGGAGTTATGTATGGCGGAGGAGGCAGTGTTTTTGGACGCTTGGGAGACTCAGGGATAAAAGTCCGATGGTTAGGGACGAAGTACATTTCTCGAAAGAGGGAGCTGGAGCTGTCGGATCATCATGAAGGAAATGAAATCATTTTTTTTAGGATGGTAGATGGAGAGGGCAAGGGATCACGACCAATGGACAGCCTCTAAAAAAAAACAGCTTCAGACAGTTTCGTGCAACTATAAGAAGGTTAATTTTGAGAGGCTACGCGAATGCGTTTCAGGCACTGACAGGGAGGTAAGGTTCAGTGGTCTGACGGTAGAGGAGCAAGCGGAGGAGCTTTCAAGACGTTCCAAGGCTTTATGGAGGAATGCATCCCCAAGAAGTCCAATGAAATCGCTCAGACAACCGGTCTGGTCTGCAGATAAAATCAAAGCACTCATCAAGGATGAAAAGCAGAAATGGGATACGTATAAGCGCACGGGTGATAGAACGGACTATGATGGATATAGAAGGATCACGCGGACGTTGAAGCGGGAAATGAGGTCTGCGAGAGGGGAGGTCGAGGAGACGGCTGGCTGGGAAGGTTGCTGGAAGGGATGCTGAGAAGGTCCCCAAGGCTTTTTATTGATATGCAAGTGGTAGGTGTCAACAATTGATCGGGCCTCTAACGAACGGCAGGGTGTAGTCGATTGCAAGTAATAACGATATGACTGGGATACTTAACGAGTTATTCGCTTCCGTTTTCACAGGAATCCGATGAAATACGGACTTTGGAATAAGTGACTTCGGCATGCATTACGGATATTTCCATCACCGATCGTGAGTATGATAGGGAAGTTAAAGATGGGCAAGGCGACCGGCCCCGACGGGGTTCCTGCTCGAGTAATCAAGGAATTTGCGAGAGAAATATCGGTTCCTTCAAGAATCATATTTGAAAGCTGCTTTTTCGTGCGGTGAAGCACCAAAGGATTTAGGCTAGCGAACGGCGTATCGATATTTATGAAGGGTGGAAAGAGTAATTTGGGGAATTATTGACCGGTAAGTCTCAGGAGTATCCTGGGTTTCTTCCTATGGGGTTATGTGAAAGACCAAGTATAATGTACATGGTGGCGTAAAAGTCGCGCACCATAGAGGATTTCTCCGTTTCATTACATTATTTCTTGTTTCTTCATTTGCAAGCTACTGATGGCAGCAAAATAAGCAAAGGACGAGAGGTTGGTGTTAAGATATGATCAAACATAATGCGTACAACGAATCGAAGTGTTTCAAGTTAATAGCAAACGATTTACTCTTATTTACCCTATGGTGCGCGACTTTTGCACCACCCTGTACAAAAGTGAGCAACTTTGAGGAGCTGAAGAGCAGAATTCGCAATTCTATTAGGAATGTTGATGTGGACATTTTGCAGCGAACATAGCAAGAAATTAGTTATCGCCTTGACGTTCTCCATGCAACACACGGAGCTCGCGTTTCCGTATTCTAATATTGTATAAAAATAACTCTTTGAGGCGCATTTTATGATGCAATAAGCAGATCAGTTCCAACTCCTTATGGTTAAATTTTGATTCAATTTCAAAGTTGCACGGGGACTTTTGGGACACCCTGTACTTCCTGGAACTTTTCGCGTGGCGATATCTCTGGGACATCCTGCGGATATATGCTTGGGATGTCTTTACCCCCAGACGTTTTGATATCCCTGAGATGTTCCCACAAGTCACGTCCGGGACTTGTCCCACACACAGAAAATTCAGTGCCTCAGTTCGATGCATTTTTCTCGCGAAAAAATCTGTCCTCCATGTGATGCGTCTTTATCGCATCGAATTTTGGATGCGATAAAAACGCATCACATGGAGNCGACTCGGCTATAGACGCATTTTGGTTTTGCAAACGCCTTTCAGGCGACCCGGCACGGTCGGGAAGCGAGAGATATAAATCGAAAATCCAGCTGATGTATTTTTCTCTTGAGAAAAAGAAATCGAAATGCGAAAATTGAGAGAAGTATATCGTCTCGATTCACCGATTTCTCTGAGTGCAAGGGGATATCTTTGCGCCCAGACATGTTGATGCAGGTATCAGTAAGATGCCCCTCCTCGGTCTCTGGGACATCTCACTTGTCCCAATGTGATATCTCTGGATGATATCTTTGGGATTACCCACGCTGTATGGGGGAGAGCATCGTTAGGGACCGCCTTTTTGTTTTTTTTTTTGTTGTTGCTAAGTTTTCCTCGCACACGCAAGCGACAGCGGCCAAATGTAAAATGATGCTAGGTCTCATTCGTCGTTCAGTTGCAAATGTTATGTACTCGAAGATTTTTGCTCTTTCCTTGTTTGTGACCCCTTTCGTCCCTTTCGTCCTTGCCATGGGGGATGTACCAAGCCCCTCTCCTTGGGCCGGAGGACTACTTTCTGCGGCCAGCCTCGCTCTTAAGTAGGGGTGTCGAACTGGCGGGTCGGATCCGTCCCGCCAGTACATTATATCCGCCCGAAAAGTCCTCAAGGCTTTTTTTTTTTTACAGACTGTTGAGTCTGTTACGGAAAAGTAGTATAGTATAGTAGTTTCAGCATGTTTGTATTAAAGATTAGGCGTTAGATTTTTATTGTGGCCTCTAATCACCCCTGAAGGCTTCCATCTGACCCCAAACCGAATCGAGTTTGACACTCCTGCTTTAAATAGTGGAGGTTTCTCCCTATTCGTCGGCATTCCTTGGGGATTCTTGGAGTACTCCTGGAGTACTCCTGGAGTATTCTGGCTCATTATCGGGGATTTTCTCCACTTCTCGTCAGTGCATCTTGGGTACCGCCCTTCTCTTCCCGGACGCATCAGAACTCCGTGCTCCAACTACCCCTTTCACATCGGAGGATGTGTTTATTTTTATAGAGCGATTAAACCTTGTAAGTTACAGATAGTAACCCTTGGTTTTCCATTCCCTACCATGCAAACTCTTGTTCACGTGGGGATTGGCGCTGAACCTGAGCAAGCCTTCACACACGCAACGTCTGCCCGCTAGCATTAGTGGAAGAAGAATCCATGTTACCCTTCTCAGCAGCGCCATGAAAAACTCCGTGACACAAGTAAGAACTTATCCGTTATTCTTCCGTTGAATGCGACGCTGGAAAGACCGCTGTTGGAATATTGCATCCGGTTTTGGACGCCTATAAATAAGGGCGAATCGATGGCGCTCGAAGGGGTGCAGAGGAGGGCCACAAAAAATGATAAAGGAGGTTGGGGGACTTCCGTACAAGAAGCGTTTAGAAGTGCTGGGACTTTATTTTATTCCCTCGAAGGAAGGCTAAGGAGGACCGATCTGATCCAGGCTTTCAAGGTTAGTAAAGGAATAGATAATGTCGAGTGTGGTAGGCTCCTCGTGTTCGATGGCTGCAAGAGAATGAGAGGTAATCAACTCCAGTTGCGTAAAACGCAGGTGCACCTCAGGTTGAGGGAGGATTTTTTACTTGTAGAGTCGTGAATGCCTGCAATGTTCGTTGACGACGTAGTGGCTGCCCCTTCCATGTCTATTTTAAAGAAGGAACTAGACGCTTTTATGGACAAGCAAGAAGGGGTGTAATGTTGACATAAGGGACTAGACAGTGAGCAACTAGGATATGCTTTTAAAGTAGCTCACAAAACTCACAAAAATGTTTAGCTTTAATAGGAGTACATCTACCCCAAAATTTAGGAGCGCTCGACCTCGATACGTGGTATCGAAATGGGTGTTATCGCCTCTTGATGCCACTAAACCGCCTTGAACCTCGATAAACACAGACCACAGTGAACCGCATTCTTTCTATATTGGGTCGAAAGAAAAAGCCAACTTTTCTTGAGAATGATGGGTCACTTGTGTTGGAAAAACTCTTTTCTACACCAACTGTGACCCATCATCCTCCAAAATAGGTTGCATTTCTCTCACTTTAGCCTTCGACACCAAACCGGGAAGGAACTCATAGAGGTCCACGATCCATGCTGGTGCGCTGTTGGGTCTCATTAAAATGAGGAAGGCGAGGTTGGCAGTGCGTAAGAAAACCCGACGGTTACAACGCAACTAGGGTCTGTTCGAGAGGACCAACCCTAGAATACAAGGAATGACCTGAATACATTGCGCATACCCCTGAAGGCTTTGGTCATGCTAGCAGATTTATCTTGTCTTGGGGCTATGAGAAGTAACTGTAAAGTTATGCTTTGACATTGAGGAGACACCACTATCTCTGGGAAAAAAGGATGCAGCGAAAATTGTTGGACGGAAGTTCTCCAGTTATCAGGATGTTGGGCTTCCTTGGTAAAATGGTGTCACATCCTTGAACGTCACTGCATGCCGTCTATTATTAGCTGTGTGAAAACAATTGGAGCTTCCAGGCCTCTCAGGAGATTTTTCAAGAATTATGCATGCTTATGCATAATTCTCTACTCGTGTATATTAGATACTAGCTAGTTTCATCGGTCGCGCTTTCGGCGCTGCATTGTTTAAGCTAGTGATTCATTTATATATTTATTTTCCAAGTAGCATGAACGTACAAATGTGTGCCGTGAAAGGACAAGCCGATATTTTCATCGAAATAATTACTCGGATTATTTCTTGTGTGCCTAAATTCGAATCTCTTCATAACCTGCCCCTGAGGAGTCATATTTGAAAAGTATGATGTGCACTCAGCAATCGAACAGCTACTTCTGCTGCAAGTTTCAACTTCCTTTAGTTCTCTCTCTCTCCCCCTCTCATTGGATGAGAAAAGATTCCGGAAAATGAGCCTTTTGCAAAAAAAAGTGCCCTCAGAAGGGGTTTTACATATAAATTATCATTTTCTCCTGGAATCAGTACTCGGAGAGCAACGTGCCTACCAAGCTTCAGCTTTATCCATTTGCTCTTTTTGCTGGTATAAAAACTTCGTTACAAAAGCCAACTCAGCCTGAATCTTTGCACTGAAGATATGAACCACAAAACTTGAAAATTTTCTGAACCACAGTTATTGGCGTGCCATGTTTCAGTTTTCTCTTTCTGCCTAATTGGGTAGGGCAAAAAAAATTTATTTGGAAGTGTCACACCCCAAAAACATGCCCCCAGGGCATGTATCCGAAATGTGACATTTTTCCTGAACTGAGTGTCTCAGTGGGCACGTCCAAGTGCCCACTGAGACACTCGGTTCATCTTTCCATGGGTCTCCGCTTGACTAAAGCAAGTAGCTTTGAAAAAATCTCCCCCAAATTGAGTGCCCCCATGGAATATACGAGTATATCCAAAGTCAGATTTTTTCTGAACTCTGCATCCCATTATGTGCTTGCGAGCCAAGTTTCAGATATATAACTTCTCTTGAACGTGGTAAGAATAAGCGTTAGTCACGATCGTCTATATTCGAGGGGGAGCCAACAACAAAAAATAAATTTGAGTATAGCTTCAACACAGTTCATTCCAGAAACACGAACACATTATTTTTCTCTGTAATTAACCTCCTACCTCAACATTTATTCCAGCGACAGACAAGGTATTTGATTCCATCACAGGAAAAGTTTTCGTAAAGAGCGCAGCCAATTATGCACCACGTTTTGAATGTCTGCATCATGCAGACATTCGCCAGTCGTTATGTACGGTCGTTAAGGACGTGACTTGTATATAGATGCCACGGCCTTGGGAATGTTGCCACACGCGCCTGGAAGAAATATATACAACGTTGGGGTGGGACTTCTGGGAAGCCGTGTACATAACATGCTTGTTTATCTGTATATCTGCATCCATGTGCGCATGTATGTCGGCCTCTCGATGAACTCTGGATGAAATGGCCTCTCTCGATCTTGCACTTTCCTTCCGGCCGTTGCGACTGTTGCATCCATTCTCTAGGGTAATAGCCGGGAGGAAAGAGTTGGATGGCATAAGAGGATGAAAGAACACTATGGAGCAGCCGAGAACCGAACCCAGGGCCTCAATTGCCGACCAGGTGTGCTTCCACTGCAACACCGAAACCAAGACGAGCAGTCGCGCCGCCCCATGACATGACGCGGTCCTGATTGGTAAAGGGGCCGGGATCCCGATAAATTTAAGGGCAGAGAACTCATTCTGAGAGGTAGTCACCTTTCCTCAAAGGATGAAAGCGGATTCCTAGTTTAATACGTATTACGTCTTCGTATTAAGTACGTATTAGACCTCCCTGCGGAAATGTCAGTATATAGGTGTTAACACCCCTGTGATGAGGGGGCGGGGAGCACAAGACGTACAATTTTCGAGCTACATAGAGCGTTGAGAAGGCGCTGACTGAACTCGTGGTTTCCCGACAATGTTTTGCTTAGGCCAGAGATGCCAAACCTGGTTGAGCTGGGGACCGGATGGAACCCTTCAGGAGTGGATGGGTCCACATTAGCGGATCTTGCACCAAAGTTTATATTGCTAACAGGTTGAAAAAATTAAACGCTTTTCCAAAACCAATAGTTGAAGAGGACTTCGCAGGTCGGACACAATTGACTAGCAGGCCAGTAGTTTGACACCCCTGGCCTAGGCCGACCCGAATTTCGTGGACGTCTTCTACAGGTCATTCTCGAGAATGGGATAGAGCGGCCGTAGCTTATATCGTTGAGAGGCCGCCAAGTTTTAGGGCTACCGACTGAACTCGGGAATTCCGGAGGAACAGTACGTGGAAGACTTCCGCGGGTTTGGATGCCCATCTCACGTTCTCGAGCTCACACTTTCTCTACGGCTTACGCGACTGTCGGATCCGTTCTTGAGAATGGGAGAGTCATTGCCTTGTCACCTTGCGCCATTGTCGCCTTGCGCACCCATCCCCCCCTAACGAAGGGTTGTTCGCACCTCCATATGTGTGGGATAGAACAGGAAGGCTTATCCTAGGATCGCAAGGACGCCGCCTGTCGTGTCGTTACCATCCCGTTTCCATATCCGTGTTTTTCACTTATCTCCGGCTCTGCTTGATTAAATTATGTACCCCATATGCGGGTGTTAATGTTATGAAAGCATGCATGTTGAATATATATTCAAAATACATAAAGATTCTTAATGAAAATCACATACTTAAATTAGGCATATCATACAGGGCGGTGCACAAAACCTTAGACCATTTCAAATCCTTATAACTTTATTATTCTTTTGCTACTTCTAATATGAAGTTGATTCAAAATTGCAACTAAATTAGTTTTTGGTCTTGCTTTGACCGAAGAGGAGAAAGTTCACATGAGTAGCCGAATTCTAACTGTAGAGAATTGCAAGCATGATTTATAAGGTGTGTCCATTAGAGGACTGAATGAAGATAAATGCTGAGAAATATGACTAGATTATGCTCACATCATCTCACCTGCCTGGCAATAATGCAATTTTTTGTTCAGTTATGTATCTTGACATTGGGCATTTAAGTGATGGTGCTCAAGTAACCATGCAAGACAGTTGAAAAACCAATTTTTGTATATTACTTTCTACACAGGAAGCTCACTTCTTGGAAAGCGTATGATCATTGGATTTGCCACCTCATCAAGGAAGTTCACTGTGTATGGAGCTGTGGTTTAACCTAGCCGAAGTTTCCATCTTACTCTCATTCACATCACCAAATCAGTCATCATCCAGTCTCATTGAAGTAATTACAAGTGAAATCGTGGTATGTGAATTCTTAGTTCATTTAGACACTGGTTGCTATGTAGTCTTAGGTCTGGTCTTTAGGGACTGTTTTTCAATCTCCTAACAATGTGACTGTTTCATTCAGTTCCATGCAATTCATGAGCAATCATTTCCTCATAGAATAACTGGGCAAATTTCAAAATTCCTTGATTGAGAATATTGCTTGACATACTTCACAGCCTGTCCCCCAATAGCCTAAATCCATTAAAATTCTTGTACAGTGATGAATTCCTCTCCTTTCCCCTCTATCAGTGGTTCTTAACCCCTGGGTCGCGACCCAAAATTGGGTCACCAAGCCATTTCGAAAGGGTCGCCAAGGGTCCGCAGTGACTGTCAGAACTTTCCTTTATATTCTAGGTCACTCATGCTACCCAAACATGCCTTTTCTCCTATCAGTCTGTTAAATGATAAAAAAAATAGCAGTCAGGATGAGTCCCATAATAACCGCATGTGAGAAATTTCAATGTATCGTTGTATTCTGGAAAGATAAATAAAACGCAATACTAAGAGTTCTGCATGGCTTGACCGCAATTGACTGTGCAATTTTGTGTGAGATCAGAGTTTTTAGGGACGGGTGATGTAGGCGATTTCCCAGGGCGGTCCAGCCACAAGGCTACGCTTTGTCGTTTCATATTATAATATGTACTCTTATTTTTGTCGTATTTGGAACTGTTCGAGGGTATGGGTCTTCGAGCTAGTCCTGGGACCGAAATTTGGTTCGCAGCCAAAAATGGTTAGGGGCCACTGCCCTATATCCTCAGGTTTCATTTCTCTACCTACTCCAATAAAGGACTCGTTGTGCTGTTATATTAGGCATTATTAGTCTTGACTGGGAGGTGACATCTTTGTTCCTTGAGATAATATTGATTTTCCCTATTTTCATTCCTCATGGAGAGTCGAGAGTCGGACGAGGATGCGTTTCTGGTGGATGGAATGCAAAATATTGGAGCACTCAATGGTGCACACATTAGTAATACTGAATTTATGTAGCCTGCGAGGTGTATATGTATCAGGATCAGGTAAGGAAGGGATTCGATCATTTTTTACTTGCCTTTTAGCAGTGATTTTGGGGTGAGTTCACATGTTCCAATGAGAGCATTGGCCCTGTGTGTTTTGACTCTTAGAATATAACAGATACCACTTCTCGTGACACACGCGATCGGGAGTACATTTCATTGTACCGTTGGGATTAGTATGCATGTAATGTTGCGTTTTCTTTCTTCAGGATGTAATAACTTATCCCGAGATCACTGCTTCATTGAAATTAATGCTATTGGTTTTTTTCTGGGCATGAAAAGAAGAAAAACATACAAAATTAATCAATTTGGCCGTTTTTTGTTGCAGGATACACGCAAGGCATTTGCGTTCTCGAAATATCCTCAAAGGCAGAATGCTTGGTTCCCTACAAGGATTGGGGGGACCTCAAAATTCATTTGGAAATTTTTAATCAATTTGGCCGTTTTTTGTTGCAGGATACACGCAAGGCATTTGCGTTCTCGAAATATCCTCAAAGGCAGAATGCTTGGTTCCCTACAAGGATTGGGGGGACCTCAAAATTCATTTGGAAATTATTCCTCCGCCTGATGGTGCAAGCCCTGCCTGCATTAGTTTCTCATTCGCGGTAAGCCCTTGGTTGTTGATAGGAGTGCATAATTAGACTTTGGGCACATTGGTCGAATAACCTATAGCTAAGATCTACTTTGAAAGGAGCTAGATTGCTCAGAAGATTGAGATAATCTGCTTGCACACATGGTCCATTAATGGGGATTCAAGGAAACTGATTTCTTAATAATGTGTAAGAATGCAAAGTTCAGGTCATTGTCTTTTGGGCTCAGTGCAAGGATCGCTAACAGCATACTCAGCATACTAACAGCATACAGCATCGCTAACAGCAGGTTTATTATAGTCACTGCCCGATTTTCATTGACTATAGCTTTTCGAGGGAAAGTCAGATTCAGGTGATTTTGGACAGAGAGGTTCATGAGTCAAGGAGATTTTTTCCATGCCGCAAGATGGCGCTGCATGCCTATTGAGGGCGTTGATGTCGACAGCAGCGCCACCTATCTACTTGCTATGTCATTTTTCAGGCATTGGAAAAATCCGTTCAGGCCTATGAATCACTCTGCCAAATATCTGCTGCATCCGAGAGTTCTTTCAAAAGATATGGATCATTGCCATTTCTGCTTATTTATTTTTCTTTCTCTTCACTTGCCGCTTTATGAGAGCATGTACATTTGTAGTTTTTGATGTCATGACGAACTCAATGGACCAAGTGGTCTTGCAAGAGTGATGGAATAAATATTACTATGATTACTATTCCAAGTCATGAAATGAACTGTATTCATCGTGGAATCAATAAGTTCTACCGATATGGTGCATGATCTTCGCGTTTGATGTGATACCTCTTAGTAGCATGTGTTAAATTCTACCATAGGCCTCTTAGTAGCATGTGTTAAATTCTTTCTATAGAATACACATTTTATGATCCCTAACTGCAGAGGCCATGAAATGAAAATTATTGTGAAGTTACAAGTTCATATGTTGAATCTTTCCTGAGAAAACTTGCTAATTACTGATTGGGAAAGTTTCCTAAGAAAAAAAATACAAATACATGAGTGACATAGATGATGCCAGGAGGGACTTGTGAAGTGTTGAGTTACAAGTATAAAAATCAGCATCTATCAGTAGGAAATTCAGCTCTTTGTAGTAGATGAAACTGACTGGTCATGGTGTCAACAGTGCTTTACGAAGACTATTCAGGATTGTACTAAAGTAATATGGGGAGAATTATGATGGTTAAGTTGATTGAAATTAATATATATAAAATTTTGCTTAGTTATACTTACATTTAATTATATTTCAAGGTCTGACGCTCCTACGTCCAGGATTCCCTTGCAGGTGCCTTCCCCTCAATTGAACCAGCAGGCTATTGTCACCATGTATGATGGGGAAGAGGTGATCCTCCTTCGAAACCTGACCACCAAAGGGAGCCATACTTTCCTTAGGATCAGATATAAGTCCGACTTTGCCCAATCCGACTCCAACAGGAAGACCAAATTCATAGAAGTGAGACTTTCACATTATCATTTCTTTCAGGATGCCTGGAGGCTCTCTTCATATATTGTTAATGGGCTCTGTGGAAAGTGGAAGTAAGGAAGCTGGTCTAATAGTTGTAAAGTTCCATAAAAGTAGTCATGAGGTTTCTATCACTCAAGAAGACAAAGTTAAGTCTCAACAAGTATGTTCTTCGTAGATTTGGAGACTATGTGACTATTCAGGGCATTGTATAATGCATCTTTCACAGTTGTACCCAACCTGAAGTTGGGTGTGGTGGGGTAAATGTAACTTGAAAAACACATAAATGCTATTTAAAGGATGATTTTAAAAATCCTAGCAAAAGCATTGCCACAAAATTTGATTTCTAACCACTCTAAACAGTGAACAAGTGATTCCAATAACATTCAGAACTTAAGGCAGAACTGGATTATCATGAAACCCCTGTAGAATGAGGCAAAAGTAATATAACTGCATAAGTGCTGTCTGGTAGCACTGAGGAACAAAATAGGTGACTGTAAATGCACCCCACATTAAGGAGATGAATTGGGGAAATTTACTACTAACCTAGACTAAAAATAGAGCAAACGTTACGTACTGCTGAAGGAGCTGCAACCGTTCTCTGCTCATAGCTTGCTACAGTTCACATTATTTGGGAATGAGAAAAGGAAGTAAAGCTCCTCTTATCCTCCCAACATGCACTAATCTCTTTATTATACCTTATTCCCTTATTACTTTCTCCTCAAACTTTTTTTTATAAAATTAAGGCAGAAATCTGTAATCATGTTTGCTTATGATAGACACCAATAAAATACATACAGTATCTTTCACATCTATTAGTAGAATGAAACCATAAACTCACAGAATATAGCTTCCAGACTTTTATTGGACTTCTGGAATATGCTTCGACACGTACAAAACCTTAACAGGATTCTTATCATTAGACTTTGCCTGATTGAACAATTAACTTAACAGAAACCCTTTGGCAATTATTTTGATTCCTTAATTTCTTTCTTCATTCCATTTCATTTCATTTCTTAATATCTTCTGAGTCTTTACTTTTTGGATATCTTGCACTCAAACACATCATCATGGGTGGGAATTTCTTCTAACCTTGAAGGGGAAACTTTACTCCTTTTTATATGAAGGTTATCTGTCTTTGGAGTTTTCTGAAGCAAGAATTCCTCAAAGGATGTGTATGGCTGAACATGCTTAGTTCTGATGAGCCAATGTGAATTTTCCTTGTGCAACTTTGACATACCTCTTTTTTCCTCCACATTTAACCTCTTTCCTGACGCATCTGGAGATGACTGCTGAAGTCATTCCCTTAAGGTCGCCTCGTGATTGGCTGTTGAATTGTCAGCTGGAGGCATCGAATTCTCTTTGTAGTTGCTGAATTAGTGGGATCGGAGGCTGCCTTCACAATGACATTTTGGTTGTAGGGAGAAGGGGAAGGCTCAAAGACCCCTGTTCCCAGTAGCCTACCTCATTATGAGTTGAACATATCTTCTGCCAAACAATTTTTGGCTGCTTTACAAACTCAGCTTTGACATCCCCCTGCAAGGCTTATGCAGCCACATGATACTAATCGGCAATTCCCTGCAGTTGTCAGGAGACAAAATCCCTTTATTCTAGAGCAGGGCTTCCCAACCTTTTTCACGCGCGGCCTCCTAAATCAAGATCATACCATTCCGGACCCCAAGAACCGGACGAAGTTCGACAGACTCCCCCACCAATGCCCTAAAATCCCAAAGAAAAACAAAACTTGGTTTTTAGTTGCTGGTTCGCGACTCCATTTGGGGTCGCAGCCCTGGGTTGGGAAGCGCTGATCTAGGGTATTGATATATTCAAGAAGCCCCTTGCATACATTTTTACCACAAGTATTAATAGATTCATGTACCCAAGTTAGCAATAATTACAATATTGTATGTGCGATGTTACTTTTGCTATTTTTGCCCCATGCAAGGTTGTTACAATATCCAACTTCCTGCCAACAAATACGGGCACGAAATTCGTCACCATAGCTGGTACTACTTACGTTGCTAATCTGTCAATGAATGAATTGCTGGAGATGTCCATCTCTCAGTGGCCTTTCCATAGCTGGCCGAAGGCCTTGCTATTTGGGAAGGATGGGAATCAGGGATGGAGCTAGAAGATGCCATAAGTTTAGCCGAGCGAATAGATGAAGCAAGGTGCAGCTGCCCAAGTGCAGCGAGGCACAATCAACGAAGCAGAGTGCAACGGGGCAAAGTCAACAGAGAAGAGTGCAGCAGTACCAAGGGCAGCAGGACAGTGTACAGGACAGAGTGCAGAGGACAAGGTTGCTATGGCAAGAGGAACCATTCTCTTCCTATATACACACATAAAAAAAAGTTTTGCACTATCCCCAGATCTCTACAGGTTCTTTCCGAGACATTTTTGGCTGTAACTTTGATGTACTTCATCCAAATTCCATCAAAATGTTATCAAACATAACAAACACATATGGCAACAATATATTATAAGGATTTCTCAAAATGTCCACCGTCGATTGAGATACAGGCTTTTAAACGCTTTGGAAGTTGTCCACGATGGACGTCAACTGTTCGATCTTAATGTCGTCCGAAGTCTTAGGAAAACCCTTCTTCAGCGAATCCACCTTGATGTGCGGTGTCGAGCAGGCCTTCTTCTCCAAAATGGACCACACCGCATAATCCAAAGGCATGAGATCTGGTGAGCTTCAGCACCAGACGTCCTTCCCCCACAGGTTCGGAAACAGCTCTCAACAGAGCTCCATCGTCGTCTTCGCTCCGTGCGAGGGCGCCAAGTCTTGTTGCAGCGTCCATTCATTTTCGCCGAAACGGTCACTTGCCCAGGAGTCTAGAACTGCTCTCAGTATGCGGTCTTGATACATGGCTGCATTGATCAGTCCCCCTTTTTCCAAAAAAACAAAAAACAAAGGAGTCTTGCCCGTGGCACAAATCCCAGCCCACACCACCAACTGTGGGGAATGCGACCTACTCACAATTGAGGCAGCTGAGAACAGTTCTGGATCTCTAGGCACGTAACCATTTCGGCTGGGTGGATTCGCGGAAGAAGGGTTTCCTTAAGCGTTGGGACGACATTAAGGTCGAACAGCTGACGGTCATCGTGGACAGCTATCCAAAGCGTTTGAAAGCCTCTACGAGGTCTGATCAAAAAGTTCCAGTACTTTCTTTTAAAAAAATAAACCGCTTTAGGTAGGGGGCTAGGACTTGTGTAGGTGGGAGTGGTGGGGTAACCGCAAGCATGTTGAAACCTCCTTTGCGCTAGGATTAATGAGTCGTGAAGCACGAGTGTTGAAATAGTGTGCTCTGTGCTCTTCGTCGAATTTTCGATCATTAATTATGATCCTGATGCATCATGAGTTTGTCCCACAAGGCCAGACAATTAACCAAGCTTACTGCAAAGATGTTTTGACCCGTCTGCGAGAAAAAATTAGAAGAAAACGGCCCCAACTTTTTCAAAATGAAGCATGGTTTTTGCATCACGACAATGCTCCAGCCCACACTGCTCTCACAATTCGAGACTTTTTGGCTTTAAAAAAATTTCAATGTTGCCCCACCCTCCCTATTCACTGAACGTGGCCCCATGTGACCTTTTCCTGATCACCAAGATTAAATTTCACATGAAGGGAATTGTATTTGAAGACATTGCAAGCATCAAGGAAAATGCGACGAGGCAGCTTAAGAGTCTTACACTCTAGGACTTCCAGCACTGCTTTTTTTCGATACTTTTTGATCAGACCTCGTATATATAAGAGCATGAAGCATAAAGACACAAAGGCCATAAAACAACTTCTACTCTAACTCCCAGGAAAGGCACTGTGCGTGGCTAGCCAACAGCAACAGACACCTATCCTTGTGGAGTAATAAGAAAATAAAAGGAAAATAGGCAACATATTCAATCTAGCAAACGCAGAATGCCCAAGAAACTGCCAGCTAAACAAGAAGACGGTAACTTGAGAGAAGTGAAAGCGAAACAAGCCTATTATTTCCTGAATGCTCTGCAGGATCCTCATCTGGTGTCGGTCCTGCGAAAACTTTCAGTGCCTAAAAGATCTTTTTCGGAATTCTCGGTGGAGCTAAGGAAGTTTAGAAGAAATGAATGGGGTATGGCTGATGTCAGATGACTGCATCCACAGCTTAAGTCCATCCCGCAACCACCACAGAAGCACATTCCATTAGCTGGAGAGAACTCAACGTGGCACTGAAAAAGACCGGCAATTGGAAGTCACCAGGTTTAGACCAAGTGCCAAACTTCTGGCTCAAGTGTTTTACTGCCCTACATGAATACCTAGTCAGAGAACTGAATGCCATCATGGTAGAGCCTAAGAACTCGCCAACCTGGCTGACAAGTGGCACTACCTACCTGCTCCCCAAGAAAGCCGAAGGAACAAATAACCCAAAGAACTACCGTCCCATCACATGCCTGCCGACTACATATAAGCTGCTTACTTCCCTGTTGCCAGACGTGTTGACAGGCACCTGACAAGATGCAACATCATGGCTGAGGAGCAGAAAGGTTGCACAAGAGGCTCATATGGTTGCAAGGAGCAGCTACTATTCAACCAGACGATCCTCGACGATGCCAGATTTAAAAAAAAAGAACCTTTCGGTTGCTTGGATAGATTATCAAAAGGTTTTCGACAGCATCCCACACTCGTGGATCCTCGAGTGCTTGAAGTTATACAGGGTCAGTCCGAGAGTAGTACACTTTCTCACTCATATTATGTCAACATGGAGGACCACAATGACTCTTCAAGGAGGACAAAGTCGTCACAAGGGAGATCAACATCCGCTGTGGAATTTTCCAAGGCGACTCCCTTTCGCCATTACTCTTCTGTCTAGCCATCAACCCACTGAGTGAGCTGCTGAACTCCAGTGGAGTTGGGTACCACGTCGGAAGGGGAAAGACAGAGAACCACTTTGTTAACCATCTTCTATATATGGATGACCTCAAACTGAGACCGACAGCTGGAAGGATTCCTGAATACCGTGGACATGTTCTCCACGGACATTAGAAAGTGGTTTGATCTCGACAAATGTGCGAAGCTATCTCTTCGCAGAGGGAAGCCAGTAGAAACTGGCCCTATCAGGACCACCAATCAAGAAAGATTTGACGAACTCCATGCCCAGAGCACTTTACAAGTATATGGGCTTTGAGGAGAATGCCACCACATAACGGACGTGAAGTTGATTTAAGAAAAAATTCAACATTTGTAGTGGGTCTCCTCAGAGCACAGATTTCCGTGGGGAGCCTTTCCAAATACATTTTTTACCGCCAGTAAAATGGGGAAACGTGCCACCCAGTCTGAAACTGGGTGGCATGGAGTTCCCTGAGTCTACATTAAAAGAAAATGTTCGTTAAAATCTCTTAGGGCACTTTTTATCAGTCCCATTTTCCTAAATTTTTTGGATTCAACGGAACAGAGATTGAAAATTTTAAATTCCCTCAGAAGTACTAATTTGATGGCTGAGTACATTAAAAATCCTACTTTTGAAATAGGTCCTCTTAGCGTAGATTATAGGAGGGAAGTATTTCAAAATGTATTCTTCACCCTTACAAAAAGGGACACATGAAAAGATTTCAAGTTAGGCACACTAGAAATAATAGAAATATGAATTTTAGAAATATGAAGATTTTCGTTCCCATATGTCTCGTCTTTCAGTTTGGACGTACATTAAATACGTGTTTGCCATTTCGCAAAGATTAAATGAATTAATCACTATCCAAGTTAATGAAGCGCCGAAGGGGCGACCATAGCGAGTTTGTTTGCCCTTCGAGCAAACAAACTCGCTAGTATATCTACTATATATAGACGATCGTGACTGACTCACAGACTGACGCTAATTATAACCATGTTCTAGAAGGGTTAGAAATCTAAAACGTGGTACACTAGGGGGATGCAGAGTTCAGAAAAAATCCCACTTTGGAGGTAAATGCCTTGGGGTACAAATTTTGGGGGAAACGTTTACCTTAAANGTACTTCTGAGGGAAGTTTAAATTTGCTGTCTCTGTTTTGTTGGATCCAAAAAATTAATGAATTAATCACTATCCAAGGTAATAGAGCGCCGAAGGCGCGACCACAGTGAGTATTTTGGCCCCTAAGGGCAAACAAACTCGCTAGTATTAGATGTCAGTCAGATACTCACGATCGTCTATGTATAATAAAAGTAGATTTAAAAAAAATCAGGTATCCATCACGTACATCTTCCCGAGATTAAACCTTTTTGCGCCCTATGTGTTGCTGATCAGAAGATTCGGGAAAATACGCCTTTTACAAAATTTGGGCCCTGTGCCGATTTTAGCCAAAAAGTATCTTTTTTTTTTACCGAAATCCATCCTCAGTGAAATACATGCCCACAAAGTTTCAATATCATACTCTTGCCCTTTTCGCTGGTGAAAAAACATGTTTGGAAGCCGACCCACTCAGAAAGCTACGCCCAGAAGGGATGCACCATGAAATCTGAATACTCCCTCACCCCATTAATATCATGTCACTCATACGTGTGTCCAATTCGCCAAGACAGTTTTTTATTCAAAACATTGCACCTCGAAATAATTCCCACAAGGGGTGTATCAAGACTTAAAATTTTTATTTAACTCCTTGTCCTTGGGAATGAGTAACGGAACATGGAAGGAAAAAAAAACTAACAGATAGCGAAGGAATCGCCGGAAATTGAACCCGGACCTTCTGATTGAGCAGTTAGATATGCTACTACTACACCACCCTACCCAGTACATCCAGTTCATTCTCTTAATGCCATCCTCATCTTTTGCGAAATATATTTAAGGTAAACGTTTCCCCCAAAATTTGTACCCCAAGGCATTTACCTCCAAAGTGGGATTTTTTCTGAACTCTGCATCCCCCTAGTGTACCACGTTTTAGATTTCTAACCCTTCTAGAACATGGTTATAATTAGCGTCAGTCTGTGAGTCAGTCACGATCGTCTATATATAGTAGATATACTAGCGAGTTTGTTTGCTCGAAGGGCAAACAAACTCGCTATGGTCGCCCCTTCGGCGCTTCATTAACTTGGATAGTGATTAATTCATTTAATCTTTGCGAAATGGCAAACACGTATTTAATGTACGTCCAAACTGAAAGACGAGACATATGGGAACGAAAATCTTCATATTTCTAAAATTCATATTTCTATTATTTCTAGTGCGCCAAACTTGAAATCTTTTCTTGTGTCCCTTTTTGTAAGGGTGGTGAATACATTTTGAAATACTTCCCTCCAACAATCTACGCTAAAGAGACATATTTCAGAAATAGGATTTTTCCTCTACTCAGCCATCAAACAGGTACTTCTGAGGGAAGTTTAAATTTGCTGTCTCTGTTTTGTTGGATCAAGAAATATCAGGAAAATGGGACTGAAAATACTGCCCTAATGGGTTTTAACGAAATTGTTTTTCTTTTGAAATGTACACTCAGGGAACTCCATGCCACCCAGTTTCAGCCTTACACGTTTCCCCTTTTTGAATTAGCGTCAGTCACTCAGTCACGATCGTCTATATATATTAGAAATGTATTATTTTTTTTTTACGCAGCTATCCATCAGGTACTTATTTGCCAAGTTTTTTTAACTTTCATGCGCCCTCTGTTTTGCTGGATCAGAAAATTCGTGAAAATACACCTTTTCCAAAATATGTGCCCTGAGCCGTTTTAACCGAAACGTACTATTTTTTTCTTATCGAAATCCATCCTCATTGAACTACATGCCCACAACATTTTCATATTATACATTTCCCCTTTTTGCTGGCGGAAAAAATGTATTTGGAAAAGCAACCCGCCCAAAAGCTGTGCTCTGAGGAAACACACAAAAAGTTGAAATTTTCCTTAAATCAACGTTATCACGTTCGTTATGCGTGCACCAGCTACTTTTCTATTTCTCCATGATTCTGTAGGATATGAAAAATTATTTGAAAACGTTACGTCCCCAAGAAATATGAACCCCAAAATTCTTTCGAAATTTGATGTTTGTCATTTGAGCTGAGTGCGTCAACGGTCACGTTCTTGCCAATTTTCAGCTATCCATGTGTCTCTGTATTAATGAAGTAAAGAAAACTACTTGAAACTTTTTTCCCCAAAAATGTGTGCCACTATAACATGTATCACCTAAGTCGAATTTTTCCTGAACTCAGCATATGAATATCCACTTATGTTACGCCTTTTGCAATATATGTCCCCTGAGCCGTTTTAATCGAAAAGAACCTTTTTTTTTTACCGAAATCCATCCACAGTGAACATCATGCCCACAAAGTTTCAATATCATATACTTGCATTTTTCGCTGGTGAAAAAACATGTTTGGAATAGTCGACCCACCCAAAAGCTATGCCCGGAGAGGATGAACCATGAAAGCTGAATACTCCCTCAGCTCAGTAATATCATGTCACTTTTACGTGTGACAAGTTTTACCTTTCATTTCTGTCCAATTCTAAAGAGATTTGTGATGCTGAAGGCGAAGGAACCGTCCACTACACAACTGTTTCCCGATGGTACAAACGATTCGATTCCGGTGACATATGGACCCGATAAATAGCCGATGGCAGAATGGTACTTCAATTAAATCCGGATACTTGCAGCTCAGGGCAAAAAATTGTTGAAAACGATGGCCTTTATTTTGAAGAGTAGTTGTTATTGTTTTAAAATAAATTTGCGCATAAAAATAAACTTTTTCGCAAGTGTTGCAGAACTTTTTGGCCAACCTAATAGAAGTTGTTTTATGGCCTTTGTGTCTTTATGCTTCATGCTCTTATATATACGAGGTCTGATCAAAAAGTATCCGACCAATGGCCGGGAAAAAAAGCAGTGCTGGAAGTCCTAGAGTGTAAGACTCTTAAGCTGCCTCGTCGCATTTTCCTTGATGCTTGCAATGTCTTCAAATATAATTCCTTTCATGTGAAATTTAATCTTGGTGATCAGGAAAAGGTCACATGGGGCAACGTTCAGTGAATAGGGAGGGTGGGGCAACATTGGAATTTTTTAAAGCCAAAAAGTCTCGAATTGTGAGAGCAGTGTGGGCTGGAGCATTGTCGTGATGCAAAAATCATGCTTCATTTTGGAAAAGTTGGGGCCGTTTTCTTCTAATTTTTTCTCGCAGACAGGTCAAAACATCTTTGCAGTAAGCTTGGCTAATTGTCTGGCCTTGTGGGAGAAACTCATGATGCATCAGGATCATGATGAATGATCAAAAATTCGACGAAGAGCACAGAGCACACTATTTCAACACTCGTGCTTCACGACTGATTTATCCTAGCGCAAAGGAGGTTTCAACATGCTTGCGGTTACCCCACCACTCCCACCTACACAAGTCCTAGCCCCCTACCTAAAGCGGTTTATTTTTTGAAAAGAAAGTACTGCAACTTTTTGATCAGACCTCGTAGAGGCTTTCAAACACTTTGGAAAGCTGTCCACGATGACCGTCAGCTGTTCGACCTTAATGTCGTCCCAACGCTTAAGAAAACCCTTCTTCCGCGAATCCACCCTGCCGAAATGGTTACGTGTCTCGAGATCCAGAACTGTTCTCAGCAGCCTCAATTGTGAGTAGGTCGCATTTCCCATCAAGACTCCTTTGTTTTTTTTTTGGAAAAAGGGGGGCTGATCAATGCAGCCATGTATCAAGACTGCATACTGAAAGCAGTTCTAGACTCCTGGGCACGTGACCGTTTCGGCGAAAATGAATGGACGCTGCAACAAGACTTGGCGCCCTCGCACGGAGCGAAGACGACGATGGAGCTCTGTTAAGAGCTGTTTCCGAACCTGTGGGGGAAGGACGTCTGGTGCTGAAACTCACCAGATCTCAAGCCTTTGGATTATGCGGTGTGGTCCATTTTGGAGAAGAAGGCCTGCTCGACACCGCACATCAAGGTGGATTCGCTGAAGAAGGGTTTTCCTAAGACTTCGGACGACATTAAGGTCGAACAGTTGACGTACATCGTGGAAAACTTCCAAAGCGTTTAAAAGCCTGTATCTCAATCGACGGTGGACATTTTGAGAAATCCTTATAATATATTGTTGCCATATGTGTTCGTTATGTTTGATAACATTTTGATGGAATTTGGATGAAGTACATCAAAGTTACAGCCAAAAATGTCTTGGAAAGAACCTGTAGAGATCTGGGGAGAGTGCAAAACTTTTTTTTAAATGTGTGTATATAGGAAGAGAATGGTTCCCCTTGCCATAGCAACCTTGTCCTCTGCACTCTGTCCTGTACACTGTCCTGCTGCCTTGGTACTGCTGCACTCTTCTCTGTTGACTTTGCCCCGTTGCACTCTGCTTCGTTGATTGTGCCTCGCTGCACTTGGCCAGCTGCACCTTGCCTCATCTATTCGCTCGGCTAAACTTATGGCATCTTCTAGCTCCATCCCTGATTCCCATCCTTCCCAAATAGCAAGGCCTTCGGCCAGCTATGGAAAGGCCACTGAGAGATGGACATCTGCAGCAATTCATTCATTGACCGATTAGCAACGTAAGTAGTACCAGCTATGGTGACGAATTTCGTGCCCGTAATTGTTGGCAGGAAGTTGGATATTGTAACAACCTTGCATGGGGCAAAAATGCCAAAAGTAACATCGCACATACAATATTGTAATTATTGCTAACTTGGGTACATGAATCTACTTGTGGTAAAAATGTATGCAAGGGGCTTCTTGAATATACTGTATCAATACTCTAGATCAGCGCTTCCCAACCCAGGGCTGCGACCGCAAATGGAGTCGCGAACCAGCAACTAAAGACCAAGTTTTGTTTTTCTTTGGGATTTTAGGGCATTGGTGGGGGAGTCTGTCGAACTTCGGCCGGTTCTTGGAGTCCTGAATGGTATGATCTTGATTTAGGAGGCCGCGCGTGAAAAAGGTTGGGAAGCCCTGCTCTAGAATAAAGGGATTTTGTCTCCTGACAACTGCAGGGAATTGCCGATTAGTATCATGTGGCGGCATAAGCCTTCCAGGGGGATGTCAAAGCTGAGTTTGTAAAGCAGCCAAGAATTGTTTGGCAGAAGATATGTTCAACTCATAATGAGGTAGACTACTGGGAACAGGGGTCTTCGAGCCTTCCCCTTCTCCCTACAACCAAAATGTCATTGTGAAGGCAGCCTCCGATCCCACCAATTCAGCAACTACAAAGAGAATTCGATGCCTCCAGCTGACAATTCAACAGCCAATCGCGAGGCGACCTTAAGGGAATGACTTCAGCAGTCATCTCCAGATTCGTCAGGAAAGAGGTTAAATGTGGAGGAAAAAGGAGGTATGTCAAAGTTGCACAAGGAAAATTCACATTGGCTCATCAGAACTAAGCATGTTCAACCATACACATCCTTTGAGGAATTCTTGCTTCAGAAAACTCCAAAGAAATACAAGCTTCAAATAAAAAGGAGTGAAGTTTCCCCTTCAAGGTAAGAAGAAATTCCCACCCATGATGATGTGTTTGAGTGCAAGATATCCAAAAAGTAAAGACTCAGAAGATATTAAGAAATGAAATGAAAGGGAATGAAGAAAGAAATTAAGGAGTCAAAATAATTGCCAAAGGGTTTCTGTTAAGTTAATTGTTCAATCAGGCAGAGCCTAATGATAAGAATCCTTTTAAGGTTTTGTACGTGTCGAACATATTCCAGAAGTCCAATAAAAGTCTGTAAGCTATATTCTGTGAGTTTATGGTTTCACTCTACTAATAGATGTGAAAGATATGTATTTTATTGGTGTCTATCATAAGCAAACATGATTACAGATTTCTGCCGTAATTTTAGAAAAAAAGTTTGAGGAGAAAGTAATAAGGGAATAAGGTATAATAAAGAGATTAGTGCATGTTGGGTGGATAAGAGGAGTTTTACTTCCTTTTCTCATTCCCAAATAATGTGAACTGTAGCAAGCAATGAGCAGAGAACGGTTGCAGCCTCTTCAGCAGCATGTAACCTTTGCTCTATTTTTAGTCTAGGTTAGTAGTAAATTTCCTCAATTCATCTCCTTAATGTGGGGTGCATTTACAGTCACCTCTTTTGTTCCTCAGTGCTACCAGACAGCACTTATGCCAGTTATATTACTTTTGCCTCATTCTACAGGGGTTTCCTGATGATCCAGTTCTGCCCTAAGTTCTGAATGTTATTGGAATCACTTGTTCACTGTTTGGAGTGGTTAGAAATCAAATTTTGGGCCTATGCTTTTGCTTGGATTTTTAAAATCATCCTTTAAATAGCATTTATGTGTTTTTCAAGTTACATTTACCCCACCACACCCAACTTCAGGTTGGGTACAACTGTGAAAGATGCATTATGGAATGCCCTGAATAGTCACATAATCTCCAAATGTACGAAGAACATACTTGTTAAGACTTACCTTTGTCTTCTTGAGTCATAGAAACCTCATGACTACTTTTATGGAACTTTGCAACTATTAGACCAGCTTCCTTACTTACACTTTCCACAGAGCCCACTAACAATATATGAAGAGAGCCTCCAGGCATCCTGAAAGAAATGATAATGTGAAAGTCTCACTTCTATGAATTTGGTCTTCCTGTTGGAGTCGGATTTGGCAAAGTTGGACTTATATCTGATCCTAAGGAAAGTATGGCTCCCTTTGGTGGTCAGGTTTCGAAGGAGGATCACCTCTTCCCCATCATACATGGTGACAATAGCCTGCTGGTTCAATGGAGGGGAAGGCACCTGCAAGGGAATCCTGGACGTAGGAGCGTCAGACCTTGAAATATAATTAAATGTAAGTGTAACTAAGCAAAATTTTATATATATATTAATTTCAATCAACTTAACCATCATAATTCTCCCCATATTACTTTAGTACAATCCTCAATAGTCTTCGTAAAGCCTTGCTGACACCATGACCAGTCAGTTTCATCTACTACAAAGAGCTGAATTTCCTACTGATAGATGCTGATTTTTATACTTGTAACTCAACACTTCACAAGTCCCTCCTTGCATCATCTATGTCACTCATGTATTTGGATTTTTTTTCTTAGGAAACTTTCCCAATCAGTAATTAGCAAGTTTTCTCAGGAAAGATTCAACATATGAACTTGTAACTTCACAATAATTTTCATTTCATGGCCTCTGCAATTAGGGATCATAAAATGTTTATTCTATAGAAAGAATTTAACACATGCTACTAAGAGGCCTATGGTAGAATTTAACACATGCTACTAAGAGGTCTCACATCAAACGCGAAGATCATGCACCATATCGGTAGAACTTATTGATTCCACGATGAATACAGTTCATTTCATGACTTGGAATAGTAATCATAGTAATATTTATTCCATCACTCTTGCAAGACCATTTGGTCCGTTGAGTTCGGCATGACATCAAAAACTACAAATGTACATGCTCTCATAAAGCGGCAAGTGAAGAGAAAGAAAAATAAATAAGCAGAAATGGCAATAATCCATATCTTTTGAAAGAACTCTCGGATGCAGCAGATATTTGGCAGAGTGATTCATAGGCCTGAACGGATTTTTCCAATGCCTGAAAAATGACATAGCAAGTAGATAGGTGGCGCTGCTGTCGACATCAACGCCCTCAATAGGCATGCAGCGCCATCTTGCGGCATGGAAAAAACCTCCTTGACTCATGAACCTCTCTGTCCAAAATCACCTGAATCTGACTTTCCATCGAAAAGCTATAGTCAATGAAAATAGGGCGGTGACTATAATAAACCTGCTGTTAGCGATGCTGTATGCTGTTAGTATGCTTAGTATGCTGTTAGCGATCCTTGCACTGAGCCCAAAAGACAATGACCTGAACTTTGCATTCTTACACATTATTATGAAATCAATCAGTTTCCTTGAATCCCCATTAATGGACCATGTGTGCAAGCAGATTATCTCAATCTTCTGAGCAATCTAGCTCCTTTCAAAGTAGATCTTAGCGATAGGTTATTCGACCAATGTGCCCAAAGTCTAATTATGCACTCCTATCAACAACCAAGGGCTTACCGCGAATGAGAAACTAATGCAGGCAGGGCTTGTACCGTCAGGCGGAGGAAGAATTTCCAAATGAATTTTGAGGTCCCCCCAATCCTTGTAGGGAACCAAGCATTCTGCCTTTGAGGATATTTCGAGAACGCAAATGCCTTGCGTGTATCCTGCAACAAAAAACGGCCAAATTGATTAATTTTGTATGTTTTTCTTCTTTTCATGCCCAGAAAAAAACCAATAGCATTAATTTCAATGAAGCAGTGATCTCGGGATAAGTTATTACATCCTGAAGAAAGAAAACGCAACATTACATGCATACTAATCCCAACGGTACATTGGAACATGTTAACTCACCCCAAAATCACTGCTAAAAGGCAAGTAAAAAATGATCGAATCCCTTCCTTACCTGATCCTGATACATATACACCTCGCAGGCTATATAAAGTCAGTATTACTAATGAGTGCACCATTGAGTGCTCCAATATTTTGCATTCCATCCACCAGAAAAGCATCCTCGTCCGACTCTCGACTCTCCATGAGGAATGAAAATAGGGAAAATCAATATTATATCAAAGAACAAAGATGTCACCTCCCAGTCAAGACTAATAATGCCTAATATAACAGCACAACGAGTCCTTTATTGGAGTAGGTAGAGAAATGAAACCTGAGGATATCGGGCAGTGGCCCCTAACCATTTTTGGCTGCGAACCAAATTTCGGTCCCAGGACTAGCTCGAAGACCCATACCCTCGAACAGTTCCAAATACTACAAAAATAAGAGTACATATTATAATATGAAACGACAAAGGGTAGCCTTGTGGCTGGACCGCCCTGGGAAATCGCCAACATCACCCATCCCTAAAAACTCTGATCTCACACAAAATTGCACTGTCAATTGCGGTCAAGCCATGCAGAACTCTTAGTATTGCGTTCTATTTATCTTTCCAGAATACAACGATACATTGAAATTTCTCACATGCGGTTATTATGGGACTCATCCTGACTGCTATTTTTTTTATCATTTAACAGACTGATAGGAGAAAAGGCATGTTTGGGTAGC